>CM077242.1:9400000-9592500 GCA_039654775.1 Spinibarbus caldwelli
ACATGCACAGACTCACATGCATTATAAATGACTCCTCATGAAATAACAAACATGACTGTCACTCTGTGCTATATATATACACTGCCATAATCTGTCTCTATTTATGACACCATATGCTGTTGACTGTATGAGACTGTTTAGTCTCCTCTATCTAAATGAAGTATTCACACTTTTTGATCAGTGTGTGTGTGTGTGTGTGTGTGTGTGTATATAATATGTATATGTGTGTGTGTTTATTTATTTATGTATTTATTTTAGGGCTGTCAGTCGAATTTTTAATCTAATTAATTACATGATGTGTCGATTAATTAAGCTAATTAATTGCAAAATAAATTTTACTGTGAAAATACCCACAAAATATTATTTAAAGCTATTTTTGTGTTAAATGAGAAAGTATCAAGTAGACGTTACAAATTGTAGCTATAAAAAGAAATATATTTTTTTATTTAACATAAAATTTATTATACATAATCATTTAGGCTACAACGGCCTAACATCAACTATGGAACATAAAAGAAGATCATTTGAGAAACATCTCAGTATTTTTTGTTCGTACAGTGAAAGTCATTAGTAACCAAAACAGTCAACCAAAACTGTTACCAACAGTCTTCAAAATACCTACTTTTATTTTCCACAAAAGAAAGTTCTGAAACGACACGAGGGTGAATAAATGACGACAGAATTGTAATTTATTTTGGGTGAACTGTCCCTTAAATGTTTTATTTTTATTATTATTATTTTTATTATTATTAATTTTTTTTTAATGAAATGATACTCTAAATAAGAAACTAGCAGGTGGCAGTAAATGTCTTTGAGGCATTCATTCATTCCATTCATTCAAACGGCTGACTCATTCAGGAATGAAGTAAATGGCTCTGTTTATGAATGGGCCTTTGAATCATCGGTTCACACGATTCGTTCAGAACGCTGATTCATTCAGAAATTAAACACCGCTGTGTTGCTTGGAGATGCACAACAATTCTGCTATGGTTTTAAAGGTTATATGCTCTGAAAAATTGAGCAAAAACACATAATATTGTTTAAAATATAACAATATTAACTTCTTATTTACTGAACTGTTGTATAAATCACATTTGAACTTGTGATATTCGGGACAAAATCACCACTCGTATAATACTGTTCTCCCTGCTCGTGTGATATAGCTTATTGTATGATATAAAATAGAGAGACAAAAACTCATAAAGGCATTTTTTTGCACTAATATCTTGAATTTTAGGTAGGGGTGTGCAATAGGGCTGGGCAGTATATCGAGTTTGTACGATTTATTGATATATTCTTTATAAGCGATAAGGTATGAGGCAATACCGTTTATATCGATATACAATAATGTTAGTTTGATACGAGCACATCTGAAAAATATAGCGGAGGACACAGACTCAGCAGCTGTGGAGAAAGTCCATAATCCAATTTGTTCTAAAAACATGTGACAAGCTTTGTATTAAGGACTTTAAAAAACACTTGTAAGATAAAGTATAGTTTCGTATAGTTTAAACCGGCTCGCCCTCTCAGATGCTCTGACAGAGACGCTACTCGCGCTGTTTAATGTGTTTGAGATCTGCTGTTTTCCTTAATGCATAACTTACATTTTACAGGTATATTCTCCATCTGTAAATGTTAGAAACTCATGGAAATGTTTCCATTCTGCTGTCAGGAGTGCATGAGCCTTCTTCTTCGCTAATCTCCACTAAACTTCACAGACTTCAGCGACAGAGCGCAATGAAATAAGAGCGCAATAATTCTGACTAAAATATATATTTCGCTGAAATATTTGTAGTTGGACAATGTGACATATGTAGAATTTTAAACCTACAAGTAAGTGTATTTTTATGATAGCACTAACAGTAAAGTGACTGTAATGGGGTAATCAAAGAGCCTAATGCCGTTGTTCTTATTTTCATTTTTAGTTTAGTGAATTTAACTTCTGCTTTAAAAGCATTATTTTTGTTTTTAGATTGTAATGTTACAGTGTTATAATGAAATGTGATTTTGACCCTTTTTGCACATAATAAATAGGCTAACATTGTTACATTCAGTTTATTAGTTTACATAGCCTTTAATATGTATTGTTTCGTTGGACAACATTGGGCGGTAGAAAAACGTTTATTTCATAATATTTCCCCCCATTTTAAATTCTTATTATCCAATGAAAGGTTTGATTTTTGTGAATTTTTTAAATAAAAGATCAAAAGGATTAACAATGCAGATTAATTTTCACAGCTTTCTTTGGTCATATTTACCAAGGGTGTCAATATTTTTGGCCATGACTGTATATAATACAGGTTTTTTTTTTTAAAAATCCAGACACAAAAACGAAAATACCGAGATACATACCGTATATCGCAAATCGGCCAAAAAATACAGAGATATGAATTTTTGCCCATATCGCCCAGCCCTAGTGTGCGAAAAATGTCTCCACGATCTGCTTTTGAAGAAATATCGTAGTAACGTTATCATGCTACACTGTAAAAAATGGAACGAGCTATTTACTTAAAAAAATTATGGTAACAATATTACACTTAATATTTTTGAGTAGTTTTTAAGGCTTGATTTTTTTTTTTTTTTTTTTTTTTTTTTTTTTTTTAATGGAATCTACCTGAATAAATCATGTAAAATCTCCTAAATTAATTAATCTATGACACAATGAATTTAATATAATTAGTGAAATGTTCTCATTTATTTTAAGTTGATTCTCAAAAGTCTGTGATTTTGAGTGAGGCCTGTTTGTATTTGACTTTGAGCTTTTTGAGATTTTATACATTTAAAAGACTGTATACAGCCAAACAGCTCAAGTAGGAAAATACTTGAGAAATACTGGAAAGTACTGCACTAGCACTAGCAATACTACTGCTCATTGAACAAGGCTTAATGCCTTAGAGGAGTAGTATACATAACCATAAGCTCTACTCTTCTGCACAATGGAAACTTCAATGTAACATAAACTCTTTCAAATGTCAAACATAATTTAATTTAATTTTAAAATTTACTCTCCATATCCAACCATATGCAAAGCATGCTAGAAACTAACAATCACCTCTAAAATAGTACTGCAAAATTGAGCTAATTCTCTTAAAATAAATAGGTAGCCTTCTTTCCTTAATTTTTTTTTTAGTTTAATCAGTTCCTCAATTCAAGCCTCAACTGCTTAAGTTTCCTTTAAAAAAATGAGGAAAACACATCTCTTGGTTTTATTAGGAAAAAGTCCTCAATATTTTCTATACAATACTGAATCACAATTTCTTTAATGAAATTTACACACTATTTTTAATTATCACCTTAATTTTTTTAATGAAGACCCATGATTCATTTTTTACAGTGTACAGCGCACATTCTATCAGTTTCAGTTCTGGCACCTCCAGCTCAATACTGTACAACGCCACATACATTCAGTGTTAACTCAGCGGTAGAGTTACACTCACGGGACACTGCACTTATTCGCAATCACAAAAGTATATTTTGCATCTGCTTTAAAGCCTTTCCGGTTAAACGTTTCATTCGCGTGCTGTTCTGATGTGCGCTCTTTGTGAGCGAGTACAGCTGAAGCGCGCACTAAAAAGCCTGTCAAACAGCCCCTGATTACTGAACTAAGTTATCTTTTGCGCCAATATTGTCAAAACACACAAGGTTTACATATAGACTCAGTTGGTTATGTCTGAAATGAAAGTAAACAGTTGAGAGAAAAACGGACGTGTGCCTGATCAGATGCGTGCAGGTCTTAAAGGGACAGTACTAAACATGCTGCCGCTTGTCATTAAAGGGACCGTTCACCCTAAAATTTCATTTCTGTCATTATTTACTCACTCACATGTTGTCCCAAACCTGTATTAATTTCTTTCTTGTGCTGAACACAACTGAAGATATTTTGAAAAATGTGTGTAACCAAACAGTTGCTGGTCCACATTGAATTTACGATGGAATAATATTTTCCATGTTCTTTAAAATAGCATTTATGTTCAGCAGAAGAAAGAAACTCATTCAGATTTAAAACAACTTTTGAGTGAGTAAATGATGGTATAAAAATAAAACTCTATGACAGAATTGACAGACAGATGACAGATTTTTTTTTTATATTTGGGTGAACTATTCCTTTAATATTAATAAAACAACAAAACGCAAAGAGAAAACCACTCACTACTCTTGACTGAAAAACTTTACTAAAGGTGCTTTAATAGGAATCAGTCTATATAGTGTTTTTTTTTTTTTTTTTTTTCCATTCAATTTCTGGAATGCTCCTGCTAAATACACCTATTGCACATGAAAATAAAGCACTGTTTGTTTTATTTGTATATTATGTGTATTTGTAATGTGTATCTTTTGTTCTTATTTTTTAATAACAAAGATAAAATAATGACAAAGATTATTATCTTTGCCCACTTTAGCCTAAATATCTGCCATTCTTTTTTTATATTTTGTTACCTTGAAAAGCTTTGTCTTTATAATAGGGAAATTAGTTTGACTGTAATGCTCAGACAACTTGCAAAATAGTAAAACCAACATGACAAAGAATCGTGATAAAATCGTGAATCGTGATATTTCATTAAAAAATCGTGATATGATATTTTTGCCATATCGCCCACCCCTAATTTTCATGTTTAACTGCATTTATGGAGTTGTTGCCCTGCATCATATTTGTCAACAGTCAGTTGTATAAAATGTTAGATGACGTACATGTCTGGGGGTGGGGCCAGTGCATTAACTGTGTTAAAATATTTTAATCACGTTATTTTTTCATAACTAATTAACACATTAAACTGACAGCCCTAATATATAATATATATACAGTAGGTTTTATATCAATGTTTGCTAAGTTGTATTCAGCAGTGTTTACTACTAGACGTACTAGACGTAAGTGAAAATGAGTGATTTGTTAGACTTCCAAAAAGGGCAAATCCTGGAAGCCAGTTTAACTTTACAGTTTGCATCTGTAACCTTAATAGCCCAATAATGTTTGTTGTTTTAAGAACAGTCTTTATGATTAGGACTGCGTACACAAAGCATGGCAAGACTTCATGAGCAAAGGAGAATAATTGGCCAAAAACCGAACGGGAATGATTGGGACTGTCCAACATTAAGAAGGATTGTGTCCAGACAACACCGAACTACTGCAGTAAAGTAATAGCAAACCAAAGTATTCACCTTGAAGACCCTGTTTCCACAAAAACTGACCATAGAGAACTTTACAAAACCAATATCCATGAAAGAACTGGAGTGAATGTCATTTTGAAAGAACTCTCCAAGGTTGCATTTATTTGATCAAAAATAGAGTAAAACCAGTAGTATTTTAAAATATTGTTTCAATTTAAATCAACTGTTTACTATTTAAATACATTTTTAAATGTAATTTATTCCTGTGATGGCAAGGCTGATTTAATGATAGTCTCATGATCATAAAATTTGTGCAGTTAGAGCACCAAGCTGAACTTGAATCAACATCTACTCTGGCCATCTCAATACCTGACTTGAATATTATCAAATTATTGTTGGCAGTTCTGGAGAGTTAGAAGCCGATTCCCTCATCTAACTTTTCTAAAGTAATTAGCAGATGTTCTGAGGGATGACATTCCACTGGAGACTGTTCAAAAGTTAAATGAATCTATTCTAAGAAGGTTGGAAACTCTATTAAAGGCAAATATAAATATACACTTTATGGATGAGAGAATCGTTTGCCTTGAATACAGCTTAACCAGCCATGATGAGTGTTATGACATTTTGCTGGTTTCTATTTTTGTAGTGGCATGCCCACCCTGAAATTTCATTGGTCCTAAATCTTCTGTTGCATAATTAATAAATCTATACTAAACATCAGATATGTTCAGATTGTCTCTCTTAGTGTGACTGATTGCTTCTGTTGTGGACAGACTACATAATGTTTAAACCGTAGCTTGCTATCTGCTAAGAATGTCTGGTTTGATGCATTTATCTCTTCCTGTAGTCGTGTTTCTGTTTTTCTGATTGCATTAAATGAAGATTCATCCGTTTCAATGATAGACAGCTTTGCAGTAATGTGGTTGGGTCAGATTAGTGAAAGAATTGTATATTAAAATTTTGTCTCCTATATTATGCAGATGGGTTCTCGGTTTCTTCAACAGAATGAACTTGACTTCTTGTTCTCAGGTTAATCAGTTTAATACAGTGGCCTCAAAGTATTTGCACACCTAAGCCAGGCTTGAATGTACAAAATTCATACCCAAGTGTTCAAATACTTTTGGGACAACTATATATTTATGGGTGTATGAGTGAGGTGAACTTCTAGAGCTACTGAGCACGAGAAGAGATGTGAAACTGTACACTGACGTCATCACACATTCCAGCTCTGACTCTCTCTCACACACAAACACACAGTTCCCTCACAAACATATGCTCATGATTAAAGCTGAGTGATATAGCTAAAATCATGTCTGTCTTATATTATATTATATTATATTATATTGATTATATTACATTAATTATATTATATTATATTATATTAATTATATTGTATTATATTATATTATATTAATTATATGATATGATATGATATATGATATGATATTATATTATATTATATTAATCTTGTATCTTGATAAACTACTGTTCAAAAATTTGGGGCCAGCAAGATTTTTTAATGTTTTTGAAAGAACTCTGTTATGATCACCAAGGCTGCATTTATTTGATCAAAAATACAATAAAACCAGTTATATTGTAAAATATTGTTTCAATTTAAATCAACTGTTTACTATTTAAATAATTTTTTTCAATGTAATTTATTCCTGTGATGGCAAAGCTGATTTTCCAGTCTTTATTCTTCAAAAATCATTCTAATTGCTGATTTGATGTTCAGGAAATGTTTCTTAATATTAGACTATTAAGATTATTATTATGGTTTTTGTGGAAGCCATGATACATTTTTCCAGGATTCTTTGAAGAGTATGAAGTTTAAAACATAAAGTGAATGTTTTTGAGTGACGCAAACAAGTCATTAGAACAGATTCATAAAAATGAATCAAACTCACCATCTCTAACAGTATTTTGCTACTAAAGTGTAAACAAGAGATGAGATATTTAGAGTATTACTCAGTTTTATTTTGCCGGCCCTGCTCAGTACGTGGTTTTCTCCTGTACACACTTTTGCTCAATATACACAAACTTTCTGGGCTGTCACTCTCCTGTAGTATTTCTCATTGTGTGTGAGAATGACAGAAATGTGGATTTTTCTTGGTTGCCCTTTTCTTCACGCTACACTGATGTGTTTTTCCTTGTGCTGAACTTTTCATGGTCTTCTGGGGTTTTTTGCCTTAGATTTGACCCTGCAGCTGTGACTTGTTGTTTTCTCCCCATCTCTCTTTCATATCACTTCACCTCCTTTGTGTTCAAATTAAAAATAAAAACAAATTCTCATTCTAATACACACTCAGAATCATTTCCTGCATACAGATCTGTAATACTTCCATGTGTTTGTTGTTTTCTAGCAATCGGCCGTGTGCCAGCAAAGTCGGTGGGTAATCTGACGACCGTGAGCGGGGAGGAGGCGGCTCTTCCTCCTGGCTGGACTGTTGATTGGACGATTCGAGGCAGGAAGTATTACATCGATCACAACACAAACACCACTCATTGGAGCCACCCGCTGGAGAGGGAGGGGCTTCCGCCGGGCTGGGAGAGGGTGGAGTCAGCTGAGTTTGGAGTGTATTATGTTGACCACATCAACAAACGTGCCCAGTACAGACACCCTTGCGCACCCAGGTGAGTGTCGAGACGTTCCAGTACATTCTGAGACTGTTTGGTGACATTTTGTATCTAAAATACACCATCTCTGCTTTTGCTCAGTGTTCCACGTTACGACCAGCCCCCTCCCCCGCCAGTCACCTACCAGCCCCGCCCACCAGAACGCAACCAGCCCGCACTGGTACCAGCAAACCCCTACCACACAGCCGAGATCCCAGACTGGCTGCAGGTGTATGCCAGAGCCCCTCTGAAGTAAGTTTCACATGCACTCATCGTCACACACTGTCAAATTTTGGAGGGTGGCAGAAATCTATCACATAAATGAAGGCAGCTTCGTTGGTTGTAGTGAGAGTGCTTTAATTTTGATTGCATCATGCCACATCACATATGTCCATGATGTGACTATAGATTGTTTACGGTTGCAATGTTGCAACTTGTTGCATTAATATAGAATTCAGCTGATGTGCAGTCACAGGTGTGCAACTATGTATATCAGGTTTTTTACATTTTTTTTGGGGGGGCAACTTAAAATGGACTCTTGTTTATAACATCTTAGTCTTTTGAGTTTCATATTTAAATAAATGTTACATAACATGCAAAGTTATTTTAGTATTATTTATACTATACTATTATATAATATTATAGTATTTATTCATATTTTGAATACCTTTTATATTTTAGTTTTAATTTTAGTAATTTTATGTGCTTTTGTAATTTATATTTTTTTGTATTTCTATTTAGCTTTAATTTATTTTATTTATAATAATATATATTTATAATATATATTTCTATATTATAATTGTTTTTCAGTTTTATTTTTAGTAATTTAAATACTTCCAACTCAGCTTAATTCAGTTAGTTGTAAAGTAATCTCAGCCTCAGACATCACCGTTGGCATCAGCCTGTTGTCAAGTAAAAACTATTTTAATTTTCATTTATTGTTTTTTGTAGTGCTGTCAAACGATTAATCGCATCCAAAATAAAAGTTTTTGTTTGCATAATATATAATATAATATATATACATAAATACACGCACACTTATATGTAATATAATATATATACATAAATACACGCACACGCGCACATTATAAATAAATATATTTAATATATAAACATAACATATTTTTCTGAAATAATATATACATGCAAGTGTGTGTATTTCTATATACTTAATAAATATACACAGCATAAATGCATATTATGCAAACAAAAACTTTTATTTTGGATGCGATTAATCGTTTGATAGCACTAGTTTTTTGTATATATATGTATACACACACACACACACACACATTTTCGTTGAAATATTTTTCCATTTTATTAATCAGACAAGACTCCTGCTGAAAAAAGGCAGGTTTAAGCTGGTCTCCCAGCCTGACCAAGCTGGTCTTAAGCTGATTTAGCTACTTTTCGAGTCTGACTGTATGATAAGTATCTAAAACCTTTCTAAAATCTGACAAAAGACCAGTGATGGGAGACCAGCAACCCAGTTTATGCTAGATTAAGATGTTTTCTTCATCAGGGACATCGGGCAGAAGATTTCTCACTTAAAAGTTTTTTTTTCCCCATTGGCTGGTTCCTGGAAGCCATTAGAGGCTGTTAACTGGTTTTAATGATGGAGTCTGGTAAGGGCCGATGCCATTAACCTTCAGTCATATTAGTGTGTGGTTGTGCTTTGTCTCAGGTATGACCACATCCTGAAGTGGGAACTCTTCCAGTTGATGGATCTGGACACTTATCAGGGGATGCTGAAGCTGCTCTTTATGAAGGAGTTGGAGTGCATCGTTAAATCCTATGAGGCATATCGACAAGCGCTGCTCACCGAACTCGACACGCGCAAACAGCAGCAGCAGTGGTATGCCCAACAACCAGCCAAAAACTTCCCTCCTAACATGTGACTTGTATGAGACACACACAAACTCCAACCTTATCAGTGCCTTAGCTGCTGATGCAGACTCTCATTTACTCCCTCAAAATATAAGCCCAAAGAGAGACACCACACAAAGCCTGTTGGGAACTTTACACTATTACTCCTATATATCCTTATCAGCCATTATACGGCTGTGTGTGTTCTGAGTCTATGCTTGGTTTTGACTGTTGTGAATGTTTGCACATGTTGAGAGTGTGTTTCTTTCTGCATGTCAGGACTGTGAGGACTCACTCATTCTGCATTGTCTTTTTGGACAATCACAACTATCAGTTATTAATGTTTTATTGTTTAATCAGACTCTTATTTTCAATTATAGTTTTGCTTTTAGGGTGAATCTCATTTAAAAAAAACTCATCCAGGTCACATTTCACCTCAAAAAAAAAAAAAAATGAAAATGTATAGTTTGCATAAAGAAAATGAAGCTTAATTTAGGGTTATTTAAATCAGCATGAATGAAAGGTTTTACATCAAATACTTTGCAATTTAAATAAATTATAAAAATGTGCATTACAGTAATGAGTTTTTATAATGAAAATAATGCAATAATCTTCATGGTGCTTCATTTTCTTCAAATAAAATGTATATTGTTGTTTCTTGTGTTTTTTGTTTTGTTTTTTTGGGAGGGTGAAATATGACTTGGACATTTGAGGTTCATCCTTTAAGGTTTAGGTGGATTCCTTTTTTAAGGAATTTGCTTCTTATATTTAAAGATGAAACTTTCAGACAAGAGTCGTCACTTTATATTAAGTGATTGAGCCTGCGGCATTAATTTTTTTTCAAGAGGTTATTGCCTGTATTTTTCAGTTATGTCTGTTTGTAAAATCTGTTTTGAGCATCAACACTAAATAAACCAGGACCTTGTATTGTGTGTGTGTGTGTGTGTGTGTGAGAGATGTTCATGAAGTTTGTCTTTCCAATTCAGGTTGCAAATACTTTTCTCTACTTCACAGTTATTTTTTTACCAATATCCACATTAAACTTTGTTTATACTTAATATATATAAGTAGAACAGAACACTATACAAGTATATTTATTTTAATCCTTTTTCTTGCCAATCAAAAAGATTTTTAGCAGCTTTCAAGTAAGAATTCATTGAAAGCTGCTCTTCTTTTCATATCTCATGAGGACACCAAAGCCACTTATTGGAAAACAAATGCAAAATTAAACATTTTGGAACCAAATTGCCATAGTTCAAAAAGCCAATCTTCAGTAGCATCACAAAGGTATCATCTGGAGAGCCTCAATTCCTGAATTCCATGGATTTCATTCTACATTATATGTGTGGGAAAATAATCTGGATTCATAAAAGGTAAAAACTGTTGTGAAAAATATCTTTTGCATTCTAACTTTTTGTGCTCATACTAGTAATTTTGTTTCATTAGCTCATACAAGGTTAAAATGTGTTCATCTATGCTTGTGATCAAGTATGAGTGACCATAAAGACCACGGGCCCATTAATAAACGTATGTAGAATGATCCTTAATATAAATGTACAACAGTTTCCAGAAAGTTCCTATGATTATAAATTGTCTATATGCACAAAAATGGTTTTGTCTCAAATTCGATTGAATCAACTCCATCAACAGAATGCACACAAATATCACTTTATGGTGATATGATTTCAAAGGAAGTCTTTATAAATGAATTTATGGCAGCCTATAGTCGTTCAAGAGCATAAGAGCTAATGAAACTAAATTTATGATGCTATGTATGTCAGATATTCTTGGTGATTTTTTTACTGAAACACACTTGGCGGTCTTTTCCCACTCAAGTAGACAAGAACTGTAATCACTTAGCTGCAAATAGCGGCCCAGGAGCTCTACCATGATGACCGTTGAGTGGAGCAAATGTGCAGTATTTTCAGGTTTGATGCCCCAAACATGATGGCATGGAAGGCAAAATCTCTGTAACCCGTCGTTTGGCCCATGATAATGACTACAACTTGTGTTTTTAAACACACAGTATTTTATTCCCTTATAAATAGCACTGTACTCAACATACGACATCCATTACAAAATAAGCACAGACTGCTTTCATGTGAGTGTCAGAGAGAGAAACAGTATTTACAGTGAGAAGATGGCGAGAAGGTGAACTGTCAGAACTAATACTGTGATTTTCTAACGCAGGCACAAGCAACACAGTCAGACCGAATCTTTTCAGTCTGATTCTCCACACCGTCTGACTGTGGGCCTGAGCTGTAGGTGCAGGATGTTGCTGTGGTGGGTGATTGTGGCGATATGTTCCTGTTGTAGCGCTGAACAGTCCCGTGTCTCTTTCTCTCTCTGACTGTACGCTCCACTGTTACTGTCCACAGTGCGTCTGCGTGAACTGTGTGGGGTCAGTTTTGTTTCTTGTCCTGCTCGGGCTGTTGGTCAGTCTGGTGTCCAGGGAAGGCGTGATTATACAACTGCCTGTGGTTTGCTGCTACACTGTACAGCTTATACAGAGCCTGAGGGAGATGGACAGGAAGATACGAAATGTAAATGTGAGGTGTCTCTTCATATTTGTAAGATGTATTGAAATTGTTTATGTCTAAATAGGTAAGTGTGTTCAGGTGTGTGTGCAAGTAGAGTAAACACCCCTTACCTCATTTGTGCTTCCCTAAAACAAAAATGAGGAATACAGTTAACCAATCTGTAATAAAAATGTGACCTGATTTTCTTTCTTTCCATCTATCTATCTATCTATCTATCTATCTATCTATAGATTTCAGTTTTATCTATAACACTTATTTACTTATCTCTAACACTTGCTCTCTCTATTCATTTTCTAACTGCACATTTTCTTAAAAAAAAAAAGGTCTCTAACACTACCGGTAGCTTTCTCTATTCTTTTTCTATTCTATCTGCTTGTTTTTATTTTGTTTTATATATATATATATATATATATATATAAACCTTGCTATGTGTACTGTGTTAGGCTAACTGAGACTTGTCATAACACTTGCATATTATTGCTCTTTTGTTGGTTTTCATTGCTGCTTCTTCTAACATTTTAAGTGAACATTTTAATCCACAAAAACATGGTGATCAAAAGATATATATGAAACATTTAACTCTTTAATTTATATAAATGAATATAATATATATATATATATATATATATATATATATATATATATATATATATATATACACACACACACAGTGCCGTGAAATGCCGTGCCGTGAAATGTTTTTGATATCATTTGAATACGATATCATTTATTAAGAGAAAAAAATCTGTCCATACCTGCCTAGCCCTACGTGAAAAAGTAATTGCCCCCTAAACCTAATAACAGGTTGTGCCACCCTTTGCAGCAACAACTACAATCAAGCGTTTGCGATAACTGGCAATGAGTCTTTCACATCGCTGTGGAGGAATTTTGGCTCACTCTTTTTTGCAGAATTGTTTTAATTCAGCCACATTGGAGGGTTTTCGAGAATGAACGGACTGTTTTAAGGTCATGCCACAGCATCTCAATTGGATTTAAGTCCGGACTTTGACTTGGCCACTCCAAAACCTTAAAGGAGGGGGAGAGGGGGAATACATTGCTGTTTCATGCATTAAGAGTTGTTTACACTGTTAAAGAGTTGGATTCTCATGCTAAGCATGGACAAAGTTTCAAAAAACAATTTGGATGTATAACAGTATTTCTGTATCAAAAATCTTACTTCTGGGTTCGTACAAGTTGCGGAGAGTTTTTTTTTTCGATCGTGGCTCTTCATGACGTAAACGAGGGTGGAACTCCTTATATGGGCATTTCTCCCGGAAGAATGCGCCCGTCCACACATCGACCAGAGCCGGACAAATTGCGTGCGCACCCATCTATCGAACGAAGCCCCACCTTCTAAGCAAAAGAGCCAATCCCTAATCGGTAAAATCAACGAATCACTGCAGCTGCCGTTAGAAGTCCGGGTTGCTATAGAAACAGTCAAGGCTCTGAGACATGCACCTAGGACTGCACATGTGCAGTGGCTGGTCTAGCCTGAGAAATAAGCTTTTTAAACGCTATTTGAGCAAAATAAACAACACTTATGATACAGTTGTTGTCAGATTTCATTGGTGATTTCAAATATGAAATTTAATCTTAAGCTTTGCGAACAGTTTTGGAGAATTTGATGTTTCCCCATTTAAAGAGATAGGAGCTGCACATGTATGCCCGAGAGGCGTTTCAAAGATGGCCGCCGAATGACATGACTTGCCTTAAAGGAACAGTTCACCCAAAAATTAAAATTACCCCATAATTTACTCACCCCCAAGCCATCCTAGGTGTATATAACTTTCTTCTTTCAAACGAACACAGTCGGAGTTGTTTTAAAATTTATCCTGGCTCTTCCAAGCTTGGTAATGCTGGTGGATAGTGGATATTATTTTGAAGCTCCAAAAATCGCATATATCCGTTGTAAAACTAACCAGCAACCGGCCGTATGCGCGTTCGCGAGAGAGTCGAGTTCCGGCTACTTGGCTGACCTCTGACTCAACGTATGACGTAAGCCACATTCGTAGCTCAGGTCAGAATAAACGAACGAGGATAGAGCAATACTAAATGCTGGTAATGAATTAAAAGTCAAAAGCGAGAAGTTAAAAAAGGTCAGAGGATTTCACTATAAGAACGAATGCGGCTTACGTCATACATCGAGTCAGAGGTCAGCCAAGTAGCCGGAACTCGACTCTCTCGTGAACGCGCATACGGCCGTTGCCAGAAGTCAGGGATTTGAGTTTATAATTTTAAAAATACAAATATTTTTGTTCCAAAAACCCATGGATCTGCTTCAGAAGACATGTGTTAACCCCCCGGAGGCGTATGGGTTGGTTTTATGATGGATATATGCGATTTTTAAAGCTTCAAAATAATATCCACTATCCACCAGCATTACCAAGCTTGGAAGAGCCAGGATAAATTTTAAAACAACTCCGACTGTGTTCGTCTGAAAGAAGAAAGTCATATACACCTAGGCTGGCTTGAGGGTGAGTAAATTATGGGGTAATTTTCATTTTTGGGTGAACTGTTCCTTTAAAGGGACTTTGACAAGGCCCAGTTCGACACTGGATTTGCACATCGTTTGATACTTAAAGATGGAGCAGTCCCAACTATAAAAGATCCCGGTGTTGTGCCCAATTCTGACCCCCACCAGATTACTACCCCCCTAGTATTGGTAGGTTTAGGGTTAGGTGTGGGGGAGGGGTTAGGATTAGGGGAGGGGTTAGGATTAGGCAATCAGGTAGCGATTTCAACGAAAGGGAGTATTAATTTGGCAGGGGTCGAAAATGGGCACAACACCGGTCATGATTCAGAACTGCAGACGGTAAGTGAAACGAAACGGCATCAAATGTCTCGTTGGCGATCGGCACTCAAGTGCTCGTCACTCTTTAACTCCGCCCCCGGTGCGCCTCCAGGAGCTCGGCTGTTTTCAGAGAGATTCGTAAGCTGTATCTTTCTTTTATAAATATGATAAAACTAAAGACTTTTTGGAGATATGAAGGATGCAATACTACTCTATAGGTACTCAAGATTAACATGAGATTGGGTGAAACTGTGTGTGTTATGCCCCCTTTTGTTTTTCTTGAGCCATTCAGAGGTGGACTTGCTGGTGTGTTTGGGAACATTGTCCTGCTGCATAACCCAAGTGCACTTGAGCTTGAGGTCACAAACTGACGGCCAGACATTCTCCTTCAGTATTTTCTGATCGAGTGCAGAATTCATGGTTCCATCAATTATGGCAAGTCATCCAGGTCTTGAAGCTGCAAAGCAGTCCCAGACCATCACACTACCAACACCATGTTTGACTGTTGGAATGATGTTCTTTTTATGAAATGTTGTGTTGGTTTTACACCAGATGTAACGGGACACACACCTTCCAAAAAGTTCAACTTTTGTTGCATCAGTCCACAGAATATTTATGCAAAAGTCTTGACGATAATCAAGATATTTTTTGGCAAATGTGAGACGAGCCTTTGTGTTCTTTTTGGTCAGCAATGGCTTTTGCCTTGGAACTCTCCCGTGGATGCCGTTTTTGCCCAGTCTCTTTCTTATTGTTGAATCATGAACACTGACCTTAATTGAGGCAAGTGAGGCCTGCAGTTCTTTAGATGTTGTTCTGGGTTCTTTTGTGACATCCTGGATGAGTTGTCATTGCGCTCTTGGAGTAATTTTGGTGGGCCAGCCACTCCTGGGAAGGTTCACCTCTGTTCCAAGTTTTCTCCATTTGTGGATAATGGCTCTGACCATGGTTTGCTGGAGTCCCAAAGCCTTAGAAATGGCTTTATAACCCTTTCCAGACTGATACATGTCAACTATTTTGTTTCTCATCTGTTCTTGAATTTCTTTAGATCGCGGCATGATGTGTTGCTCTTTAAGCACGCTTCACTTTGTCAGACAGGTTCTATTTAGGTGATTTCTTGATTCAACAGGTCTGGCAATAATCAGGCTTGGGTTTGGTTAGTGAAATGTAACTCAGCTAAAATAATGGGGTTTATCACAGTTATTTCATGATTTAACAGGAGGGGGCAATTCATTTTTCATGTAGGGCCAGGTAGGTTTGGACAGCTTTTTTCCCTTAATATATGAAATCATCATTTAAAAACTGCATTTTGTATTTGCTTGCATTATCTTTGTGTAATATTAAAATTTGTTTGATGATCTGAATCCTTTAAGTGTGACAAATATGCAAAAAATAAAAAAAATTAAAAAAACAGGAAGGAGGCAAAAACTTTTTCACGGCACTGTGTGAGTATATATTTATATATATAAATATATACATTCATATATTTATATATATATAAATATATACATTTATATATACAAATATACACAAGCATTTCTACATTAATTTACTTCACTGAAAAAAACATTTTAGTTTTAAATATTTTTTATTATATGTAGTATTATTATTATTGTTATTAATATTATTATTATGTGTATATACACTACCATTCAAAAATTTGGAGTCATTAAGTTTTTTATTAAAGAAATGAATACTTTATTTAGCAATGACGCATTGAAGTTGAAAAGTGAGAGTAAATGTATTTAAATACAATAAATACAAAATATATATAATAAATGCCGTTTTTGTTGTTGTTTTTAATTTTTTATGTTTCATTCATTAAAGAATCCTGTAAAAATTTATTACGGTTTACACAAAAATATTAAGCAGCACAACTGATTTCAATATTGATAATAATATAAAACTTTTCTTAAGCACCAAATGATTACTGAAGGATCATGTAAGACTGGAGTAATGGCTGCTGAAAAGTCAAAACATTTATATAAGTAAACTATATCTAAATGCATACTTTAAAGCACAGTAAGTATTTATTTCCTCTTAAATGTTGTATTTTACCTGATCCCACAGCGCTCCGGCCACCTGGTCAATAACGGCACCCAGTTCTCTGTATTCTCCTGAGTAGCGGATGTACGCCCAGGTGCACAGAGTGATGAGCGCGAAGCCCAGCACCATGTTGCAGATGCTTGCAATGATGTCAACACCCACGAACCCCGTGATCCCTGCGGCCACATACATCACAAAGATCACCACGAACAGCGTTGCGGGTGTTCGTGCCGCGTGGAAGATGTTCTTGGAGTCGTTGTGTTTGATGTACTGCACAAACAGCTCATCGATCTCCGCCTCCAGCTGCAGCAGGTAACGCCGGCTGAACTCCTCCCCACCCATTTTCTTCACGCTGCGAAACAACGTCAACGCCTCCTCGCGGATGCCCAAGTGACGCGCCTGCAGCACGCTCGGTGCAAGGAAAGGCCGATCTCCTCCGCTCACCTTGGATGTAAGACACATTTGATGAAGAGGAGTCACACTAATACGACGAGAAATGAGTTAGTTAGTATCACACTCACCTCCTCCATCTTCCTGTTGTATAGATCTTTAGCTGCAGCCACTGCAGCCAGATTATTTGCTTCTGCTGTGGCCTGTGGACACAAACACACCCTAACACTGTCATACTGTATGATGCTAATAGCTCTTATTTGTATTTACTGTATGGCAGGCTGTGGATGTGGAATGTGTGTGTTAGGGGTTAAGAGGTCATACCTGTAACATGGATTTTGGATGTGGCAGCTCCTCTCCCTGGTAAATCTTGATATATGCCTAAAATCATAAACAGCTGCTCAGTTCACTCAATGAATTCCACATATCAAATTAACAATTATAAACTACATAAAAATTAGGGATGCATGATTGGTACCATATTGGTTGCTGGCAGTAGATTTTGTAATATCAGTTGATATTGGATTTATAATTCTAATTTATAATTTCCTCTAACAATGTTAAATGTAATCTTTAGGAAATTAATTTACTTAAAATTAAAATGTAAAATGCTAATTTACAAAATAGTATTTTATTATTGTATATTTTATATAAACCATTTGCAGTCTGTAAGATTTTATTAATGTTAGATTAAGATTTTATGAAATATTACAATTTAAAATAACTATTTCTATTTGATTATATTTTAAAATGTAATTTATTCCTGTGATTGCAAAGCTGAATTTTCAGCAGCTATTACTCCAGTCTTCAGTGTCACGTGATCCTTCAGATAAGTGTCTAAAACAGTTTTGTTTTTCAGGATTCTTTGATTAATAGAAAGTTAAAAAGAACAGCATTTATTTTATAGAATTTTTTGTAACAATGTAAAAGTCTAATGCATTCTTGATGAATAAAAGTATAAATAAATATGTAAATAAGTAGTATATATAAATAAAACATAAACACATATCTACCTATCTATCTATCTATCTATCTATCTATCTATCTATCTATATATAAATAAATTTAAAAAATTATTTATATTTTTATATATAAAATTTTTGTAATGGCCCGCTATTTATGAAAATAAGATCAGCAGATGGATTTTTTTATATTAAAAAAATTGCATTCTGAATAAAAATGCCTGTAGGTGAATTCACATTTCATTCCTAGTAGTAGCTATTGCACCTCTAACAATACTATTACCTTGAAGTACTCCAGAAGTCCACGGCAGGTGATTTTGCTTCCATTTATCTCTTTCACATCCAGGTTTTTGGGGCGTAGTAACCACGGAACAAGCACTTGCAGATTATTGATAAAATCTTGATCAATCTCTGAAACACATGATTGGAAACAGGTGTTTTTGAACACTGTTTTTGTACTTCACAGTATAAGGACGCCAACATAGCTTCCACATATTTGAGCTCAGCTACAATCTTCTGATTAAGCGTGCCTCTGTAGACATACCCCTCAATCTGCCGTCAAAGTGTGGGTTTGTGGCCACCTTGAGTCCCGGGTGTGGCATGAGGAAGCAGGAGATGTTGGTGAAGCAGGAATGGATGTGTTTCCTCACGTTCTGCAGCTCCTCATGTTGATTCTCTGAGATCTACATATAAACAAATGTGGTGGTTCTGATTTCAGTATTTTCATATGTTAGTCCTTCCATATTTCTATATATTAACCTCCTGACCTTTAATCTTTTCTCCAGAAATTTCATTCCTCCTTCCTGTCCATAGGGAAACTCATATGGAAAGCTCCAGTCCCGCACCAGAAAGATCATTGACTTGTGTAAAAACACATAGACGTTGAGTACTGATGTTCATTTATAGTAGTATAATGCATATGAAAGCATTTCATAATGACAGTTTCATGAAGAACAATCTGTTTCAGAATGATACCACAAAAAAGCTGTCAGCAGAAACATTAAAATACAGCAAATACCTGAAATGGTTTGAGGAATGTTTCTTCCATGGCCAGTCTGCCGTATTCAGTGAAAAGCTATAAAGATCAACAAAAACAAAAGCAGAGGTTTTTTTTTTTTTTATATATATAGTTATTCATTTTTACAACAACAAAAAAACTGTACTCTAAATAAATGTCCTTTCAAGATATTAATTTATTTCATACCAGTGGCTTTTCTGTTTAACATTCAAAAAATGATGGCTTACAAGCTTGTCAGGTATATCTAATTTCAAGCATAAACTTGCAATTACCATTAATATTGTATTTATGTATTTTTACTGTTTATTTGTTTATATTATCTTTTAATTACACAGCATGTTTTGGTGCACTCATGTTTTTTCTAGTGCTTTATAAATAATTTTTTAATTCATTTGAATCTCATTAAACTCTGATAACAACTACAGTTCAACAGCATTGAGTGGTAAAATGAGTGTCTCTATACCTGCAGATGCTGAAGATCATCTTCCTGAACATTCTGAGATATGTTATACACCTTGAAAAAGAAAAATGACATCAAGGTTCCATTGAATTTCATCGAAAATATGATGAACATGACAGGTTTTTTGGGGGGGGGAGGGGGGGGGAGGGGGGGAATTTTTTTTGTGGACTACCTGCATAGAGCTGATCATGGTACTGAGGGCAAATACAGTAGCTGAGTCACGAAGAGTGGACTGGCTGTCAAAGGTCCCCTGTGTGTCCATTAGCAGCACTGCCACCTACAGGAAAAACAGCATAATGCAAGTCTACACACTAATGCACACACTAATGGTCCTCAGGAAATTTCCTCTGGTATTTAGTGGAGCTTTGTTTCATTTTCACATACAGGGCTGAGTTACAGGCTCTGCTTACACAAATATATTAGATTATAGTTTCACTCAAATCATGAGGAGTATACACTATTGTTCAGGGTCAGTATGTTTACTACTTTTATTCAACAATGATCCATTTATTTTATGAAAAGTGACAGTAATTTATAATGTAATAAAAGATTTATGTCAAATAACTGCTGTTATTTTGAGCTTTCTATTCATCATGGAATCCTGAAAAATAAGTATTATAGTTTGTAAAAAAATATTTAATGTTTTTAGCATTGATAATAATAAGAAATATTTCTTGAGCAGCAAATCAGCATATAAGAATGATTTCTGAAGGATCACGTGATACTAAAGACTGAAGTAATGGCTGCTGAAAATTAAGTTTTGCCATCACACTTTAAAATATAACATTAAAAAAATATTAAAATAGAAAACAGTTATTTTTAATTGTAAGTCTCTTTATTACTTATTTTTATCATTTATTATTATTTTTCATATTTTGATTAAATAAATGCAGCCATGGTGACCATCTTTCTTTGGTGAGACTTCTTTCAAAAACATACAAACTTACAGACCCCAAACTTTCGAACAGTAGTGCAGGAAGGTATTTTAGGTAGGTTTGGTTCTTACCTTGCTACCATCTGGTTTGTCCACCAGGAAGACTTCACTCCAGATCTGAATGCCAGTGGTCTCCCGCTCTGAGCCTCCTCTCCATGAGAATCCCGTAAGCGGCTCATCTGGTTCCCCCAGCCACTGATCGCTGGCCTGAACGCAAACACACATATTACAGATTACACAAACTTCAAAAAGAAGCTGATTGTGCTTTGGAACTAGTCTGAGAGTAATAATACATATATTTTGACTTTAGACTATGAATTAAAGCCAATCTCACCTGGCTGTACATGTAACGCAGCATGAAGTCCATGAGGAAGGATTTACCCTTGCGGAAGGCTCCTGCCACAGAGATGGCCACCACCTCTCTGTCTCTGACCTCTTCAGCCAGTAGGATCTTACTGAGTGCTGCCTCGTCCAGCTCAAACGTGTGGTCATCTTTCACCACCAACACCTGCACCGGACGCGCCCGTCCGTCTGTCTCCTCCTCCTCTGAGCTCCAGTCATACACGTTCTTATCCACGAAAGACCCTGAACACAACCACATTTAAATATGTTAGTCCTGCTATTGCAGCAACTGTCATAGTGGTAACTTGCAACCATAGACATCCGGCAATGTGAGCAAACCGCAGCCGACAGAGACGTCATGTACTGTTAATGCTCTTAAAGCTGTTGCTTTAAAAATAAAGTGCTCTATATGGATCATAATGTGTTGGTTGTACTGATACCTCTATATCAAATTACTAAAAAAAAAAAAAGTGAAAATCTGTTTGTTAGTACCCTGCATCATGCAGTGTTATTTTAGTATTATATAATATTTTATATTAATATTTCAAATTTGCTTTTCATTTTTATATTTTAATACTTTTTTTAAATTTTTGTTTTCATTTTAATATTAGTTTAATTTTGCCTTTGCCTAAATGTGCCTTTGTCATTTTATTATTATTACTACATATTACTATTTAGGTTTAATTATAATTATATATATATATATATATATATATATAATTTCAGCTTTTTTAATTAACAAAAATGTTTTAGTGATCATAAGACAAATGTTATGGAAGAGCATTTCAGTTGCAATGACTCAACATAAAAATCCTTCTTGTCTCAATCTAACATTCTCCTGGGACAAATTGTGGAGTCATGGTTTAGTAAAGCTTAAAGCAACAAACAATCCTAATGGAGCTTTAGTGATGGTCTTGACTTTTGTCATCAAGGCTAGTGTGATGTGGCTCATAGAGATGTTTTATTGGTTAAGAGGTCCTAAAGTACATCTCAGACCTAATGTAACAACAAAACTGGTTTTCAAGCATTATACCAACTGCTACCCTAATGGTTAATGTGTTTTTAAGCATTATATGAGTATGTGAACTAGTAATACACCAGGTTGCTCTGGAGGATCTGCCCTCTAACTGATGCATTTATCAAGCATTTCTTAAATGCAACTGAACAGTAATGGATATTGATCATTGATATAGGGCTAAAAGGACCAGCGTGGGCCTAATTCAAATTGTAAGGATGTGATGAAGCTGTTCACAGCATTGCATTTACACTTCTGCCATTGGTTAGCATCAAAGCGACACATACTGTCCCAACACTAAATTATTAATATCAAATTAGCTTGTAGAGCTCTAGTGTTCTCTCTCTCTTGCTCTCTATCATGTCATATTCACCTGGTCAGGCCTGGTTAGAGCAGCAAGTATTCATAAGGCTACCGTGTATATTATATAAACCAGCATCTCCATACAGGCCTGTAGCAGATGTACAGAGCTCTGCTTATGTGGGTCGCTGGCATCAATGCACATCACTTCACACACAGTCAGATCACTTCTCATTTTAACCACTGCAATGTAGAAAAACAGTGACGTGTGATCTAATAAATTTTCCTGAAACATCAGTATCAATAATTCAAGGACCTAGTATTAAAAATAAAGCATATTATTGACTGGGATGTGTAAGAAATGGGTGGGTGCATTAAACAAACGAGCACGAATTTGTGTTCCCACAGACATCACAATACTGCAAATGTCACATTGCTTTTAAATATAGATGTTACAGCAGTAAAAAATAGCTGTCATCACAAACACACGCACAGATCCAGGGCGGAACAGGGCTGTGGTCCGGACCAAATCAGCTGATTTAGACAGGGGAAAAGCATTGTTTTTGTTTGTGTTTATTTGTGTGTGTTCCTTAACATACAGACAGAGTGTCTATGTAGCAGCATCCTCATAATTTACAGAATCGCACAATAACCCGTCTCACGTCTGGATGGTTTATTGGATTCAAATGGACTTACCCCAGCTGTCTCTGTCCTTTTTGTCTCGTGCCATGTCTCACTGAATATTTTGGTCTGTATTCGGGTCGGTTTGGTTCTAAACAGCGATCATGAGACGAATGCGATGCTGGAAATCAGCTGCCAGTGATGGAGGCTCATTCTCGTCTGAAACAAATGTGCAGCGCACCATTGGACCGCCTAGTGGCGCTGTGGGACCCTCGGCTGGTAAACATCTATCTCTCCTGTAATAACTCAGCTGTAATGGGCGGGGCTTAGAGACCCTGACGCTGTCTCTGATTGGCCAGGAACGGTTGGTCTAAATTATAGCTCTCATATTTTAACTCTTATTTACTGTCTTATTTCAATTCAGTATTTTTGATGATATCAGTGTCATTATTTAGGATTAAATTATTATCCAGACCTGTCAGCACTGAATCCCTTAGAATAATAGATTTAACAATACTTGCTGTTTACACATATTAATTTATAACAGTATTTTATTATTAATTTACTGTTTATTAAACAGCCTATTCTCTTTGTTGTATCTCCCTGTCCTCAGTCTGACGGGGAATTTGCAAATAACTGTAAAACAAGACGTTCACTCATTAGAAATGGTAATATTCATAAGCTTCGTTATGTAGATCTGAGAACATCCGTCAGATGGCGCTACGCGTTCACTAAAAAGAAAATAAAGAAAAAGAAAAATAAAGAAAAGCAAATAAAGAAGAGTTAAAGCCCATAACAACCCGTCTTTTACTGAAAGACATGTTTTGTCTAGTTTGTTTAGATTTCATGCACTATAATTCATAAGCAATAGATAGTTATGACTTATCATTTAAAACAAGAAAAAGAAATCTTACAAATGAAGACAACAAAAATAAATAACACCAGTTAATTATTTTATATATTGTTTTGATTATTTATTTTTCTCTATAACTATTGACTGTAACCATTGTCTAACCAGCTACTACTTTGTCCCTACAATGGTCCCATTATTGCTCAAATAATGCACAGTGAAATTCACAGTGAGTGAATTAAAGTGAAAGAGATATTGTGTTATGCTTTAACATTTTGTTTGCTTTTATATAGTATGTTTGCTTTTCTCTGTGTGTGTGTGTGAGTGTGTATCCGTGTCTGTGCGCGGTTTTGAGTGTGTCTCTCTCTGTTTGTGTGTGTGTGTGTGTGTGTGTGTGTGTGTGTGTGTGTGTGTGTGTGTGTGTGTGTGTGTGTGTGTGTGTGTGTGTGTGTGTGTGTGTGTGTGTGTGTGTGTGTGTGTGTGTGTGTGTGTGTGTGTGTGTGTGTGTGTGTGTGTGTGTGTGTGTGTGTGTGTGAGAGAGAGAGGGTCTGGTGATCTGGCTTCAGTTGAAGTTAGTTTGCGCTTCTCTCTGTTCCTGTTTGGATGGTTATTTCGACGCAAAATGAACTTCGGCATTTAGGAAAACTTTAAATCTTCGTGAGTTCCGAGGACAACGATTAATCGCACAAATGGTGAAGTTTAAATCAAAGTTTCTGAATTTAAGTGATTTATTTGGCGTTGTAGTATGACGCTGTTTATAGCATTAGCATTAGCTTCGGTTGAACTTTGTCACTTCACTTCACAAAACACTCACCAGCTAAATGCAACTATATATCTGTAAAATCTGGATTATGCTTTATGAACATATTTGTATGTTTATATTTTGTTTATATTTTGAGGCTGAAGTGATTATGTGAGATTAGTTAGCAGAAGTTAGCTGAGTTAGCTTCATACACGGAGATTCAGACAAAAGAATTAACTTTAATTATTTAAACATAAAAAAAGTTAAATAGTCTTTCTGACTATGAAGGGGAAACTTTTAAAACAAACCATCAGTTTTGGACCGTTAACACTTCTTGACACCCGTCAATAAATTTGACATGTGTCCAAATAACTGAATGTGCAGCTTAAAATCTCCTATATTGTATTTAAAAATAAATACTTTTAAAATGTATAAACATCTGCACCAATTACACTATTAAAAGCAGGTATAGTTTGCTAACAGATGTTTTTGTTGTCTTTATAAAAAGGCTTAAAATTATAATATTTGATCTATCTATCCATCTGTCTGTCTGTCTATCTGTCTGTCTATCTATCTATCTATCTATCTATCTATCTATCTATCTATCTATCTGTCTGTCTATCTATCTATCTATCTGTCTATCTATCTATCTGTCTGTCTGTCTAACTGTTTGTCTGTCTATCTGTCTGTCTATCTAACTGTTTGTCTGTCTGTCTATCTAACTGTTTGTCTGTCTGTCTGTCTATCTAACTGTTTGTCTGTCTGTCTAAGCTTAGGTGTGCTGTTATTAATCTCATGTTGTTCTGGTTTCTGTTATTTTTCAGGGGGATGTGGACTGCAGGTCTGTTGTAAAACTGAATCTGGGTCATTAAAGTAGTAAATCCTCCAGTCCGACAGCATGGATCCGCTGGGCCGGTCCGGAGGGGAGATTCAGCGCAGAAACCCGCAGCACGACTTTGAGCTGATCCAGAGGGTTGGCAGCGGGACCTATGGAGATGTGTATAAGGTACTGGACCCATTATACCTGGGATTCATGAGATAAATCCATTATGTAGCAAACAGTAATGTGTGTACATACATACATATATGTGTGTAGTTGATATTTGGCTGCAATTTTAGCCAGTAACAGTTTGTTAATATGATTATGTGGTTGCAATGTTTCCGTGTTGGGTCAGAATTTTTACCTTTTAGGCACTTCGGTTGCCATTTGCATACGGAGGGCTACTGATATGAGCAGTAGCAAGAAAAATTAATAATGTATTTATTTAGTTATTAATAATGTTATTTTTTAGCTGTTTAGGAAACCAAAAGCTTTTAAAGTGTGGCAAAGTCACATTCATGAAATGTTTGGCTTTTGCACTGTCATACCACACGTGCAATATTTCCTGCATAGATTTAAAGCTCTGAATGTAAAGAGACTCATTCCTGACTGTGTGTTATCCCGGCATGTGTTCATTTACTGCCTTCCCAAATCCCTCAAGAGAAAAAAGCCATATAAGGTCAGAAAATGTCTCAGTAGCAGCTCCTGTGAGAAGAATAACTTTTCAGTGTATTAACGACATATGTGTAATATATGTGGTTTGTTGTTTCTGTGAAAAGAACCGTTTGGTTTGAACTTTATTATGCAAATAGACCTAGCTAACACTCCTGTGAAGCTTTATATAGTCTCTTTTATGGTTTAAAAAAACGAATAGAAACCATTAGGAAATGAAATGTTAGGTGATGCAGTTAGTGGAAAGCATCACTTTTATTATTATTATTATTCATGCTCATACTTGACTAATAGATTAGAACAAACAAATAATCCTTAATACTAAGTTCAGCATAGATCTTGTCCAGCACCGTTTGTGCTATAGTCATATTTATATATGAAACCTCAAATCGTGCTTGTTGAGATAATGTGTGTGTGTCATTCTACATATGATTTTTCACCTGACAGATCATCATCAAGAACATCTTAGCAACTGCATAGAAATACCCTAGCAACCACTCACTACTCAACTTTTTAGTGGCATGTTTTTTACACATGCTCACACAACTCTTCAGAAAATGTTAAAATCTATTTCTTGGTTTATTCTGGCTAAAAACTGAATTAATCTTCTTTTGCTCATAAGTTTTTGCGGAGAAATGCAGTAGAAATAAATATTTGAAAATGAAAAGGGCATGTGGGATCTGTGAGTTCTCATTCTGAATTATGCTCAAGAGATTCAATTAAAAAAAAAAATCATACTTGATCTCATGGAAACTTTGATCAAAGATTTATTAACTTGCATTTGGCCGAGTCTGAGTGCAACATGAGTGTTTAATTTGTTTATTTGGAGACTAAACACACACACACACATTGTCCCCCAGGAATTTGGATGTAGCCGGCGGTCTGGAAGTGCTTGGAAATCTGGTGAATGTTGTAGTTTCCATTCATTCAGCAGAGTGTGTGTGTGTGTGTAGGTCTGCGTATTACATTCACTGCTTCTGTTATTGTTCACTGGACACACTTCCTGGCTGGGTGTGTGGCTGCTGGTTATATGGATGATTTGATAATAAAATATAGTTACCTGGTTCAGATAACTGATAGCTTCCATGGTGCTACTGTGTGTTTTACTGTACAGTAATACAGTAGCAGTCATACCGATTTACTTTGTTGTGTGTTATCGATGGACGGCATTGACTAAATTGGTGGTAGATGTGGTGTGCTGTGTTTTTCTCACTGAGACTCAGGCCACATGTAACTTCCTTCCAAACACTTGTTTTTCTAACTCAGATGTGGATGTGTCTTGTTACTCATGTTGTCTCACACATTCACACACAATCATACTGGCCTGTTTATCTGGCTCAGTCTTAAGATAAACACCTTTTATGAACTGCTAAATCACACCTGCAGGTTATAGGCTATGGCAAGCTACAGAGTTCACACAGTCACAGAAAACCTGAGAATGTCTGGAAAATGCATAAAATCTTATAAACATCATAGATATTTGTATGGTGAATTTGAAATTTCTCTTTGTGAGTCTCTATAAAGTTAATTAAAAAAATCCATATCCATTAATCATAAAACATTCATGGAAATACAAAAAAAGTGTGCAAACCTTAAAGCTAGTTGTCTAAAATTGAGGTATTAAATAGACATTTCATCCAGGACAGCCCACAAGACTCTTTTCTGTGTGTGCTTATGTGTTCTGATGGCTGTCGAACTACTTCCATTTGGAAACGATGAGACTGTTTCCATCAGAGACACGGCTCTCACTTACACACTCACATTCCAGTGTTTTGATCGGAAACTATTCTCGCTCTCTCCTTTTTGAATCACTCTTCCCTTCTTGTGTTTGTATTCTGCAGGCTCGTAACATCTCTACTGGAGAGCTTGCAGCAGTGAAGATCATCAAACTTGAGCCCGGTGAGTGTGAAGCCATTCTGTTGAGCTTGAGGAGGTGTGGTGTGAAGTCTGTGGTGTAGCTCATTTGACACATCCTGTTTTGTTTTCACCAGTGGAGAATGAAAGGAGAAATTAATGATTGTTTAGGTTGATGTACATGAACGCTAGCACCTCTCAGCAGAGGCCTGTCCCACTGTTTTAAGTGAGTGTGAAGAGTTATGCAAGGTTTTTCCTTGCTTGGAAATGGTCTTTGGTTGTAGCTCACACACATGTCCAGTTGCAGTTAGTTCATAATTAACATAATATATTTGCAAGTTATGGCGTTTAAAGTTGGTCCTCCTTAAATTATGGACAAAACTGTCAGTTTCCCCCTTGTGTAAAAGCTGTTCAGTTCTCATGCTCTCATGGCTTTGTTTGACTTCACGTATCCCAAGAGATGACTTAAATCATTAAGAGCCAGATCAAAAGAAACATTGTCATTGGAAGCACTTAGTAAAGTGGTCTAACCTTTCTGTAAGGTCAGAATATTTTAATTCAGTCATATATATTTTGGGTGTTTGTAATGATCAGCTATAAAGCTGCACAGTTAATCGAAATAAAACCGAAATAACGATATGGCTTTGTGTGATTATCAGATTTCAAAGGTTATATGTAAATATATGCACTGCATGCTTCAGAGTGAAGTGCGGCACTATGTTAATTTTCACGTGAGCAGCTCATAATCTGGTGTTTTCAGTGTCTCGGAGCTGTTAGATTCACAGTAATTGCTGGTCCACACAAATTCATCTCTGCATGTGCTTCATGTTTGGGATGCTTATAACATGCATTTGGAAATCATCAATCATCAATCATCAATTTTGGCAGTTTTCTGACAAAATAAAAGCTTTATTTAAAAAAAATTTAAACAGACAATTGTATTGTAATTTTACAGTTGTACTATACAATTTATTATTATTGTTATACTGTTTTTCTTGAATAGTTTTTTTTATTCCACAGTAAAGTTTTACGATAGTAATATTTCTTGTTTTGTTTAATATTTTTATTTGGCACAAAAGTAATATTTCTTGTTTAGTTTAATATTTTAATATTTGTTAATAATAATAACAACCATAATTTATTATTATTATTAGGGCAGCAACTAACGATTATTTTGATAATCGATTAGTTGGCAGATTATTTTTTCAATTAATCGGATATTTTAAAAAAAGCTACTTTTTTTTTTTTTTTTTTTTACTTTTATTGACAAAAAACAGTTCCATATTCTGCCCAATGTTCTTCAAACAAACGTGCCAACTGAATGCTAAGAAAACATACAGTGCTTTACAATTTATTAGACCACCTGTCATAATAAAGAGAAAACATATATTTTAGGAATCTGTCAAAGAATTGTTTAAATCTAAAACTGTTATTGGGATTTATTTGGCAAATAACAAACTGAAACAACTAGTGTTGTCACGGTACCAAAATTTCAGTATTTGGTACCGATACCAGTGAAAATCCACGGTTCTCGGTACCAATTTCGGTACCACATGCTAATTAAAAAACACACTATTTTTAATAATAAAGTCAAAAATAAAATGTACAAAAATCAATGCCATTCTTTATACTTAAATTGTGTTTCAAGTTTTTCCACAAGTAATAAAAGTATGAAAAACAGTAAACAAGTTTCACCCAAATTTAATTTGTCTTTTAATTGAAAGTGAAAGTCGAAAGTCGTGACGTATTGTCAAGTATGGTGACCCATACTCGAAATTGGTGCTCTGCATTTAACCCATCCAAGTGCACACACACAGCAGTGAATAGTGAACAAACGCGCACACACACCGTGAACACACACCCGGAGCAGTGGGCAGCCATTGCGCCAGCGCCCGGGGAGCAATTGGGGGTTCGGTGCCTTGCTCAAGGGCACCTCAGTCATGGTATCATTCACAATCCCCACCTTCAATTCCTGCCGGTGCGAGAATCGAACCGGCAACCTTCAGGTTTCAAGCCCGACTCCCTAATACCGGGTCTTTTGACAACACTAGAAACAACTAAATAGTATTTATTCACAATAATAATAATAAAAAAATCAAAAAATCAAAAAATGGCCTCCTGGCATTGTTTAGGTACTTTTTGACTGTAACTGAGTACCTGAAAAAAATCTTTCATATATCTTTCATTCTTTCATAGATAACAGCAATTATTATATTATAGCATTAGAAATAGCCTACTGTTACTAAAGAGCTTACGCATATAAGAGGACTAACCAATACAGATAGCTAAAAAATAATTTTAGTAAACACCAATATTGTTAGTTTAGAGCAGCAGTGGCACAGACCTTACATAATTTGTTATAAACCTTACATAAATTTGTTTTAATAAATTTAAGCACTGTATATAGGCCTATAGCCTAGTTTATATCTCTTCATCAAAAATTAAGATAATAATAAAGATAGTATAAAAACACAAACTCAGTGTTAACCAGCATGTAAGAGTAATGTTCTGCAGGAACACGTGTTCACTTTTTGATCACAGTCACGTTTACTGTAATTTCTTTATCCTGTAAAAGGCTGGCTATGAAGCGTTTGATATTTATATTCAGATAATTACATGCTGTTATTCCTTTACAGTTCCTACTCTCATAAAATACATGCACTACATGTTGACTTGTATACCTTAATTTAACGTACAACAACATATATTTCAGCACAATGAATGTTTTTGCGCTGAATATTAATCCCTCTCTGACGTGCGTTCACGTGCCCGCTGTGCCGGTGTCCTGACATTTTATCCTACCCGTCAGATTTTCCTACCAGGGCTTACTGCGCATGCGCACGTCAATATTGTATCCTTTTTCTCACGCTGAACAACAGTATTTAATGTATCTGCATTACTGTAAGGGTATGTTTAGGGTTGGGGTAGGTGTAGACATTAATAAAACACAATCTAATAGGTAGAAAAAAATATTTATTGTTGGTTTCCGGTAGCTGTATCCCTTCTAGCCACAAACGCGAATATAACAAATTACTGTATTTGCATTACTGTAAGGGTAGGTTTAGGGTTGTGGTAGGTGTAGACATTAATAAAACATAATTTGACAGGTAGCATTTTTCGTTCTCAAATTGTGCTACCTACTGTTTTAATGGGAGGTAGCAAAATCTGACAGGGTAGCACAAATCGACAGAACACCGGCGCTCATTCAGTAAAGATTTAAACTTAATGCAGACTGTCAGGACGGAACTTTATGCAAAAATGGAAATGCTCATGTGAATTTGCTACATTTACAGATAAGGATATGACCGTAAACTGAAAGTGTTTGCGCTGAGGACGCACACGCATCTGTCAAAGCACCTGACAGGGCAAGCCATTACGCTAATGCATTAGCTTAAAGCTTAAATAAAGAATTCTCATGTTTTGGGCAGCTTGGATCACGTACTTCTCCCGCAGCATCTCATTCTGTTTCCTCCACTATTTTTATATGCATTTTGTACATAGAAATGCGTTATTCAGTGCTGTATTTTGACGCGACCGGCTAAAGTTGGACGTGCACTGTGGGCAGACCCGACTAATCGATAATGACAATCATTGTCGATGATTTTCATTGTCGATAATAATCGATTTTATCAATTAGTTGTTGCAGCCCTAATTATTATTATAGTCAAATTGTGCCGTCCTATTTGTTTGTTCATTTATTTTTTTATTTTTTATTTATTTTAAAATCATTTTAAATCACTATCAAAATTTAAAAAGGTAATTTTTTCCCCAAAAAAATTCTGTAGTGCTTTACAACGGAAAAGAGATTCTCATAATTGAAAATTGCAAGCTGCAACTTCTCTGAAGAGTGTTTTAGCATAGTAGTTTTGTTTTTGTGCCACACTTTAGTCAATACTTTGATAGTTTTGTGCAATAAAAGTTTACAGCCATATAGTTTAATATCTGCTAGTCACTTTATTGAAGGGACTGGTGGACATGACAGCTTTATTATACAGGACCCACTTGATTTTATAGTTACATACTGACTAGTCGATAATGAAAATGTAGATTTGAACATCTCTAGTATTCACATCTCTAGTTTCACTTCCCGTACCGCTTCAAAGATGTGTGTTGAATTGCTGTTTAGTTGGGAGCACTGTACTGTCAAATAATTCACAAATATGGTTTCAACATACTGCACGAACCAGTTGGGTCACATTTTTGAGACCAGAGGTGTTCAGTCCTGCTCCTGGAGGGCCAGCGTCCTGCAGAGTTTAGCTTCAACCAGCTCCAACACACTTGCGTGGCCGTTTCTAGTCTGTCTGAAGAGGTTAAGGCTAGAAGGGATACAGCTGCAGCAACTGGACTTGCACACATCAATATAGTGTAATTTTTGACACGCTGAACAACAGTAATTACTGTATTTGCATTATTGTAAGGGGTAGGTTTAGGGTTGGGGTAGGTGTAGATGTTAATAAAACACAATCTAATAGGTATAAAATTAAATTTATTGTTTGTTTCCGGCCATAGCTGTATCCCTTGTAGCCACAACAGTCTGAAGACCTTGATTAGCTGGTTCAGGTGTGTTTAATTAGGGTTGGAGCTAAACACTGCAGGGCAGTGGCCCTCCAGGAACAGGTTTGAACACCCCTGTTTGAGACTTTTGAAGTGTTTCGCGTCTTGTATAAAACCACAAAACAGGATATGAAAGCACAGTCATATAGGGAGAAAAGTAAATTCACCTATAAATTTGCCTCAACCCCCTGACATTTTGCTTAGGCGGTTGCTGAAGAAATGTTAAATCTTTGGCATTCCTTATCACTAAGCTTAACAATCAGTTCACCATTTTTCCCGCAGAGTGACTGGTTTGGATTGAGAAGACTTTGTAGAGAATAAAGTTTCACAAGTTTCCTTTCTGATGCGTTCTGATTGCTTGAATTCTAACGTAACAATCTCCAACACGTCTGCCCCAATAGAGGCTAAATGACCTTTTATAGCGAACTCTTGATGTGTGTGCATATGTTTTGTCAGATAGTGTCAGATCACATGATGCTGTTGATTGGTTATCACTTGTCAGATTCCTTCAGTTGGTTGTGTCATTTGCTTTTTCTGTTAGTGATTCAGTGTCTTGTGAAATCAGTCATCTGAAGTTATTGAGAAGGGAGGCACCAGAGGAACATCTGGACCAAGTGTGCTTGAAAAACAGGCAGAATCTGATATCCACCTGGAAAGCAGGTGTGAGCTCTAGTGTGCGTTTGCCTTTTTAAAAAGCTGACTCATTCTTGTATGTTTAGCATTTGTCTTTAAAAGCAGCCCATCAGCTGCAGTTTTTGTGTGTGTGTGTCTGTGTGTGTTTGTGTTTGTGCAGAGTTGCGTGTGACCACCAACGGTATCTCATGGAGAACTGAAAAGCTGACTGTATTCACAACTTTTGTTGCACTAGCCACACTCTCATCCTGCTGCAGGAAAGAAGCTTCGACTAAAAACAACTTTGATTGAGCTGAGACACACTTGTTGATGTAGAGGACAGATTTCTTTGTTTGTTCATTGGCTTTTTAACACTCCACCCCATAGAAACGATCCAATCGGAGTGTAGCAACTGTTTCTAACCAGTGGGACGTCTGTCGAGAGCATTTTTTTTTTACTGTGGATGTCTGGGCTCTCCACTGCTGAGAGCTGATGGGTGTTTTTGTCATAGTTTGGTTTGTGGAAATTTTATATATGAATCCCAATTATAAAATATGCAGAGCATGACTAATTATAATGAAGTCATTAATTGCGAATAAGATTAAATAATGTTTTCCCCTGTGGAGAACCTTTAATTTGGGATTCATTTGCTGATACTTTCAGTTCTAAATTTATCACAAACAGCTGGCTAATAGGTTTAGACCATGTGTTTCCCAAAGCATTTTGTGGGCTATTTTTGCAGCCTTTCTTTGATCTCTTTTATATAAATTCCAATATATTAGATAGCTGATACTAGTTTCTGTCTAAAATCCAGTAATATTTTGTCGACAGAAAATTTAAAGAGATCTGCTAAGTGACGTAATAGTTGCATATAGGGTTGTGCCGATGGACGATATTATCGTGTATCGACAATAGTCAGAGATATTGCCTGTGGCGATTAGGGGTGGGAATCTTCAGGCACTTCACGATCCGATCCGATTCCGATTCTGGGAGTCACGATCTGATTCCAAAACTATTCTTGATCTACATTTTTTCCCCAATTAATTCTTCTGCTGTGCAAATACATCTTTACAACTTTACATTTTAACCAAAATTGCAGTTTCTATGCGTTTTGTTTATAGTTGAAATCTCTGTATGTCAGTACTGCCATCTTAAAAATAGGGGTGTGAATCTTCACTGATTTCACGATTCAATTCAATTACGATTATCATTATCAACTCAATATCACGATGCGTCACATTCTCAGTTTTCAATATTAGCCTACTGCACACGGCTACATTTTCATATAAATTTTATATCAAATTTATTTTGTGCAAAATTTACTTAATTTTTTTTATATATAAACCAGGCTACTTTTTAAAAAACTACTTTATTTAAAATAAGTGTTCTTTAAGTATCCAAAAGTTTACAGACAATAGTTATGGGTTTTTCTTTCTTTTTTTCCTCAGCATTATTGCTGTTTGATTATTACTGATGAGATCATAGACAGTGGCAGCTTTAACAGGCTGTATTCACACTAATGCACAGATCTATTTCGGTATATCAGATGTTTTGTCCTGCTGTGAAAACATAACTGACTGTGTGTAGCCTACATCAATTTCGTATAAAAGTATTCGAAAATGCAAGAGCATTTAACCGCAGCCACAATCGAGCTTCAGGATAAACAAACACAAAGCACACATGAAAGTCGCATTCCAACTGCATTCCAAACGGCATAAATGAAAACATGTCTAAAGCATATCTAAAGAAAACACAGCGGGTGGAAGAAAACACACTGTCAAGCAATGCGCACGCGTCTCTAGCGCGCGCACATGCCATATGCGGGGAAAAAAAACAAGCTCAGAATCGATTCTGAAATATTCAGAATCGTTGAAGAGAGAATCGCGATACATCGGAGAATCGATTTTTTTCTCCCACCCCTAGTGGCTATGCCTTTGACGATAGCAAGACGATTATTATTATTATTATTATTAGGATAGTAATACTATCTAATTTTAATATTAGGGCTTATTTGCGTTATATTTATATTTCAGCGTTTTTACAGTGTTGCGCGTTATAACCAATCACACACAATTATGCATGATTATGCTATACACGAGTTTATGAATGTAATGGCCAATCAGAGGAGTGCAGATGAGTCATTGGTGAAACAGCTGAGTTCCGTTGTTCAGTGCGCGCTGACTGAATTCTGCTTCGCGAATTCTCTCATCATAAACAACAAAGTGCAGATGTACGTGCGATGTAAGTATAAGAGATTTATTCATCTTACAGTGTAGATTCACTAATTATAACGGGAGTGTTTTTAAAGTGCATAAACTCGCGCTAGGCTGAGCTTGTGATGAGATCTTTGGTAATGTAAATGTTTTTTGCTCGTTTTCTGTAGCTGCTTTTTGAATAACCGAGGAAATGTAAGCATAATTAGTAACTTACGATGTTTCTATTAATATGTTATCATGTTAAATACAAATTCAGTCATATTAAAAACATTAGGCTGCTTTTAGCCTTACACTGGAGTTGGTTCACTTTCCAGCAATGAAACTAAATAAATTAGCACGATAATATTGTGTATTGGCGATCTCACAGGCTGACGATAGGACGATATGAAAATTGAGCATATCGCCCAACACTAGTTGCATATGAATGTCTCAAAATAAGTGAAGCTTCTGAAATTTTTGATGCCGTCTGAGAGCTCTCTGACCCTCCATATGGCACTTTTCCACTGCGTGGTACGACTCTGTTCGGCTCGGTTTGCGTTTCCACTGCAGTTTAGTATCGCTTTAGAGTGGGCGGGATTATTTACATGTTGTTATAGTTGCGCCGCCTCTACTGCCGTGACTCCTGAAAAACTTTTTAATTCCGCATCACTCCATCAAGCAAGCTCTCGCTGGATCCGCTCCTCTTCTATGAACGAAAGAAACGTCTGTACTTCCTCAACAGACAACGAAACAGCCATTTTTTGTTTTTTAAAAAAAGATGTGCTCATTCAAAACAGTTGCGTTTGATCCTTCGCTGGCTGTGCTGATATAAATCTAGAGGGTCTGTTGTGTCTGTCGCAAGTTCTCAGTGACTATTTTCTCCGGCCAATCAGTGCTCAGCAGAGTTTACATATCACATTTTGGTAACGGTACGGTTCGCTTGGAACCTCAACCGAGGTGGTACTGAAAAAAGTACCAGGTACTGTACCCAGTGGAAAATCCCCCAAAAGTGAACTGCACCGAACCGTACCGTGCCGTACCATGCAGTGGAAAAGCACTAATAGACAACAAGGCTCCTACCATGGTCAAGGCACAGAAACGTAGTAAGGAGATCATTAAAATAGTCCATTTGACATCAGTGGTTCAACCCTCATTTTGTGAAGCTACAAGAAGACTTTATATGCGTAAAGAAAACAAAAATAATGACTTTATTCAACAATTCTTCTACTTCGTGTCACCCTGGCGCCATTTTGCAGAGTATCACGACACATGCACGTGCTCTCCTCTGAACATAAACAAGGAGTCTTCTGTGTCAGCAGCACCACACGCATACATATGTGCAGGAAAAGCATGCGCATGCATCAAAAATATCTTCATTTGTGTTCCAAAGATGAACGGAGGTTTTATGGGTTTGGAACGACATGAGTAATTAATGACAGAATTTTAATTTGAACTATCGCTTTAACATTTTATTCAGAAAAGATGTGTTAAATTTTTCAGAAGTAACAAGAAAGACTTTTACATTGTTACATTTTTTTTTTATTTCAAATGAATGTTTTTCTTTTGAACTTTCTATTCATCAAAGAATCCTAAAAAATCATAATTTCCACAAAAATATTAAGCAGCACAGCAAAGAAATGTTTCTTTAGCAAATCAGCATATTAGATTGATTTCTGAAGAATTGTGTGACACTGATAATTGGAGTGATGACTGCTGAAAATTCAGCTTTGTCATCACAGGAATAATTAAAAATTTTTATATATTAAGATAGAAAACAGTTGTTTTAAGTTCTAATAATATTTTACGATATTACTGCAATACTTTTTACATTATTTTTACTCTATGGTTTAAAAATGTGTAAATTGCCAAGACTTAAAAACAAACAAATGGTAAATTCCATGTATTTGGGAAATTTCTGCATTCTAGAAATTATGTACTACCTGCAATTCTGCATTGAAATTCAAAGGCTGCATAGAAAGTCTTACTGACCCAAAACTTTTGAACAGTAGTGTATTTTTAAGAAGTGGTGATGTACAGTGGGTACGGAAAGTATTCAGACCCCCTTAAATTTTTCACTCTTTGTTATATTGCAGCCATTTGCTAAAATCATTTGTTCATTTTTTTTCCTCATTAATGTACACACAGCACCCCATATTGACAGAAAAACACAGAATTGTTGACATTTTTGCAGATTTAATAAAAAAGAAAAACTGAAATATCGCATGGTCCTAAGTATTCAGACCCTTTGCTCATTATTTAGTAGAAGCACCCTTTTGATCTAATACAGCCATGAGTCTTTTTGGGAAAGATGCAACAAGTTTTTCACACCTGGATTTGGGGATCCTCTGCCATTCCTCCTTGCAGATCCTCTCCAGTTCTGTCAGGTTGGATGGTAAACGTTGGTGGACAGCCATTTTTAGGTCTCTCCAGAGATGCTCAATTGGGTTTAAGTCAGGGCTCTGGCTGGGCCATTCAAGAACAGTCACGGAGTTGTTGTGAAGCCACTCCTTCGTTATTTTAGCTGTGTGCTTAGGGTCATTGTCTTGTTGGAAGGTAAACCTTCGGCCCAGTCTGAGGTCCTGAGCACTCTGGAGAAGGTTTTCGTCCAGGATATCCCTGTACTTGGCCGCATTCATCTTTCCCTCGATTGCAACCAGTCGTCCTGTCCCTGCAGCTGAAAAACACCCCCACAGCATGATGCTGCCACCACCATGCTTCACTGTTGGGACTGTATTGGACAGGTGATGAGCAGTGCCTGGTTTTCTCCACACATACCGCTTAGAATTAAGGCCAAAAAGTTCTATCTTGGTCTCATCAGACCAGAGAATCTTATTTCTCACCATCTTGGAGTCCTTCATGCGGGCTTTCATGTGTCTTGCACTGAGGAGAGGCTTCCGTCGGGCCACTCTGCCATAAAGCCCCGACTGGTGGAGGGCTGCAGTGATGGTTGACTTTCTACAACTTTCTCCCATCTCCCGACTGCATCTCTGGAGCTCAGCCACAGTGATCTTTGGGTTCTTCTTTACCTCTCTCACCAAGGCTCTTCTCCCCCGATAGCTCAGTTTGGCCGGACGGCCAGCTCTAGGAAGGGTTCTGGTCGTCCCAAACGTCTTCCATTTAAGGATTATGGAGGCCACTGTGCTCTTAGGAACCTTAAGTGCAGCAGAAATTTTTTTTGTAACCTTGGCCAGATCTGTGCCTTGCCACAATTCTGTCTCTGAGCTCTTCAGGCAGTTCCTTTGATCTCATGATTCTCATTTGCTCTGACATGCACTGTGAGCTGTAAGGTCTTATATAGACAGGTGTGTGGCTTTCCTAATCAAGTCCAATAAGTATAATCAAACACAGATGGACTCAAATGAAGGTGTAGAACCATCTCAAGGATGATCAGAAGAAATTGATAGCACCTGAGTTAAATATATGAGTGTCACAGCAAAGGGTCTGAATACTTAGGACCATGTGATATTTCAGTTTTTCTTTTTTAATAAATCTGCAAAAATGTCAACAATTCTGTGTTTTTCTGTCAATTTGGGGTGCTGTGTGTACATTAATGAGGGAAAAAAAATGAACTTAAATGATTTTAGCAAATGGCTGCAATATAACAAAGAGTGAAAAATTTAAGGGGGTCTGAATACTTTCCGTACCCACTGTAGATGTTGACAAAATTCTCATTTTTAGGTGAACTATTTCTTAAAAATATTTTAAAATTAATGTTCATTTCAAAATCTGCATTACTGTGTGAATTCAGGACATTTGTGATATTTGTAAAGAATGTCCATGTCAATTTAAATGGTTGTATAATGATGATGAATTACAGTGATAATCTTATAGAGTAGCGTATCCTCCTCTAAATTGTAAGTAGTTTTATGCATGTGGGAATTCTAATCCAAAAGCTCGAGGAGCTGGGTGATTGTAGCAAAAGGGGACAGGTTTAGTCATGGCTAGCTTGATTTATTACAACTAACACTACTAAATACTAACAGCTTGTTTTCTGAGAAGTGCATCAAGCTCAGAGGAAGCTGCCTGAGTTCAGCTTTCAGCAGACAAACCCTCAGGCCCTGCTGCTGTCTTCGACACACACAGGCTCACATTATCTCACAGACACACACTCTTGGGCATGGCCTGTTTGTCTTGAGCGGAGAGGAAGTGGTCAGAGCTGGTAGGCTTGACTTCATAGCTATGCTGATTCTTGTTTGTCTACACACATAGACTGTGATGCTACAGATGTCCCAGGGATGAGGTGTTAAAATGCAAAAGTGTGACTGATTGTTCCTTTCAGTCATTACTGTTCTGACCGCAACGTTATTTTTCTGTATCTCATCATAGAGTTGGTGTGAAACAGAGGTGGTTGTGTTTTGTTTGCGAGTTTCTAAGTTAAAGGTCTACAGGAGAATAGAGAAGTGGCTATAGCCGGTTAACATCCTTTGTTGGGTTGAGGTTATACAACATATCGAAAGGCTGTGCACTACCTCTGTCTTCATATTTAAAAGCAGTTTTTACAATATAATTATCTTCCTTAAAAATCTAGTTATTCATATTTCACTTTGTTGTATATTTTGAGAAGACACATTTTTCCATCATATTTGTATTTTCTTTTTTTTTATCTATAAAAAAAAAAATACTATCATCATGAGTGATGAGATTTTCTGCTGTCATGAACAGATCAAGAGATTCTGAGAGCATCAGGATGAACAATTCTTATGTACAGGAAACAGCACCACCTACAGGAAACAATGCAGTATTTACTGTAACACAGCCATTAAGTCATAAATAGATCATGTGCTTGGGCAAAAATGCCAGGTCTTTGAGTCACTCGATGAATGAAAGCTGTTTAAAACATAAAGATGTGTGAGTCACTCCTTTAACGAAGCAGGTTGTGAAGTTTGAGGTGTGCGAGTTTGGCTGATAGCATCTTTATTCTTCTTTTATATTTGACATCATCATACATTTAAGTATTTGACTTGAGATTTTAGTGACCAAGTTTTTGTTTAAAATTTTTAAATCACGTAAAAATGTACTTAATTGGTCCTGTGGTGGAACAAATAAGGTGTTTATATACTATATATCTGCCACCTTTAGTGTATTGTTTCTTTTTTTTTTTTTCTCAGGAATTAAATACAAAGCAGTAAGTGTTATAAGGTGTTCATAAATCCACAAACTCCAGTTCAACTCCATCTGAAACAAATAAAAATAGGAATAATGACACATCAGGCAAATATGGCGGTCATAAATTATACTTTGACAGTTTTAGATTCATTCTTGAAGAGACCTGAGTGTTGTCATGACGTGTGTTGGTATTAACACGGATTCAGAAGGAAGTTAAGCTAATTATCTGTATTATTGGAAGAGCCGGGGGGAAACCCATCACACTCACAGGCTTTATTTAGCATTAGAGGTGAAGAGATCAAAAAGTGAATTTAGAGTTCCAGCTTTGGAAGTCTTTTTTGTGTATGGTAACTCAATCACAAAAATCTGCTCAGGAGAAGTAAATGAAAACTGACACGAGTTCTCCCTCATTTCATGATCATCATAATCACTCAGCACTCAGCATCCAGCCATCTGCTGTCCATATCTGATTCGAGCACTCTGTTTTTCTTTTCACTGTTTAATTTATACTGCTCTCGTATATCGATTCCTCTCTCTTTTAGGTGATGATTTCTCAATCATCCAGCAAGAGATTTTTATGGTGAAGGAATGCACCCATCACAACATTGTGGCTTACTTTGGCAGCTACCTCTGGTAACAAATAACTGGATTTGTTTATAAATTAATTATTTTAGATGCCTAAATTTTATTGAGATTATAAAACATAAGATTTCAGATATTTAAAAGATTAAAGATTTCTTTAAATGCCCCATATTTAATCTTAAAGGTTTATGATACTCTCTGTTTCTTTCTAGCCGTGAGAAGTTGTGGATTTGTATGGAATACTGCGGTGGAGGATCCTTACAAGACATTTATCATGGTAAATAGGTTGTGTGTTTTGAAAATATACACCCTCCATTTTTTTTTTATCCTGTCACTGCTAAATATGTGTGTGTTTGTGTACATGATCAGTTACAGGTCCCCTCTCTGAACTTCAGATCGCCTATGTGGGCAGAGAGACGCTACAGGTAAGATCCTTCCAACATGGTTCACATCTTTCACATGGTCTAATGCTGTTAAGAATTTTTGTATTATTAAGCCTCAAAGACCGAAACAGCCGCCCCCGGCTAAAAATAACTATTGTTCTTAAATGTTTCATAACTTTTGAACCGCTAATCCTATCTGAATGCTTTAAAAAGTGTTGTAAAGCGGAGATTCATTTGTGTCGTTTGGATATCCGTGATTACGTCATCACATTTTGACAACATTGACTCGTCAGAAGAAACCAATGCATTTCGTCCCTCTGAGCCAAACAGAAACTATTGTTGATGCTTAGTCCCACCCCCATGCCCAGATAGGTTCAAACTGTCCCATATTCAACCAATAAACATAGGTTTTGGTCTTTTGAACCACCGTTTAGGATTTTTCATTGGAAATTTGAACGAACGCAAAGTGAAAGTAAAGTCTGTTGTGCGTGCATGAAAACAAACACAAAATAACACATTTGCATGAGAGAACTCTTTGAAAAAGCACAGAAATTAGTACTTTGATATAAAACAAACCAAAAACAAGGATGAAACAGCGGTACATATCGGATAAAGCACTGGAATTCATGTCTTCGCGTCGCTAGGCGATGTCCTGGTAAAATCGATTCCGAGGCAGAGTACAGCCAGCGGATCGATCCATTTATATTATTTATTTTATGTAAACAATAATTATATAGTTCATAAAGATCATTTTCACTATTTTTTCTGTTGCACACTGTATATTTCTCTCATTTTGTGTGTAGTTTGTGAATCATTTGCACTGTTTGTATTTTTGTTGCAGAAGAATTTGTGCAGTTGTTTTTACTATTAGCTGCACGGTTTGTGTTTGTTGTTGTTCATACTCAGATTGAAAATATATTTCTCAGAAAAAGTCAATTTTTTACTGTGTTTTGTTATTATATAACACTGATTCCATTTTCTTTACTCCCTAAACGTTTTTTATATAGATATTGACACATCTATATTGTTAGTAAACTATATAGACCTGTTTTTTTCATTGAAAATCGCTTATAACAATATTGTAATAAATGGCTATAATTTGCTTGGGGAATGTTATATGTAGACAGAATTTTATTTGGAAGTGTAAAACACCCAGATACAACTTTCTAAAGAAAAAAATCCAAACTTCAGGAGTTTCAGTTTGAGTACACTGTAAAAAACACCCAGTTGTTGCTTGCGTTTTTCTGGAAATTCTGGAATTTCATTCATTCCTAGAGAAAACAAAAGGAAAATTGGGACTTTAAATTAGCTAGACTGAAACTTCAAGTTCTCCTGTTTATAATGATATATGGTACTTGATGCTGACTGCTAGAATAGGTCTTAAAAAAACAAAGAAAAGTGCAGGCGTGTTAGATGCCCCAAAAATGTTCTAGGTCTTTAAGGGTTAAATAAAGCCTTTAAACATCTTGAATTAATTTGAGTGCGTTTGTGTTTAGGGTCTTGCTTATCTGCACTCCAAAGGGAAGATGCACAGAGACATCAAGGTAATACAGCTTTATAATCGGTATATGTGTTAATTTTTTTGGTGTTCTATCTGATTCAAACTATCTTTCTCATGCCAGTTAATAACTCTCAACTCATTGTACAATAGGGGGCGAATATTCTGCTCACCGACAACGGAGATGTCAAATTAGGTGAGAGGATCATGTTATGATTGCAGGGTGTGTTTTTGTGTGTTACTGAATTTGAATGTTAAAAAAATCTTCCTGTTTTGCAGCGGACTTTGGAGTGGCTGCTAAAATAACGGCCACTATGGCAAAAAGGAAATCCTTCATTGGGACGCCCTACTGGTAAGACCTGTTCTGTGATAATGAAACAGCTACATTTAAATATGCTTGGTATACATGTTCTTTTCAGCTCTCTGTTCATTTGAAAAGTCTGGAAAAAAATATTAAACATGGGTAAAAAAAAAAAAAACGGAATAACATCATCTTAAAACAACTAGGAATTTGTGAATGTGCGTACGATTTTATAATCCAGAATATATCATGGAAATCTACCATAAGAACAGCAGAGGTACAATTCGAACAGTGAAATGATCAAACATTCAAACATGGCAATAATTGCCTTATTCAGATTGAATGGCTTCTTCAGGATTTCTGTGAACTATAACCTACTGTTGTGACAACACAGTCGGCTAGACGAGGGTAGACACGCAAAATGCACGTGAAGTTCAGCTCATGAGACAAAAATGCAGCTCTACAAGTTTCAGTAAACAGGAGAGTTTTATAACATTTTGTGACCAAAGCTGTAATTATTGGATTGAAAAAACCGCTTAAAACAAATGTTGTGAAATATTATTGCAATTAAAAATACCTGTTTTCTATTTTAATATATTTGAAAATTTGTAATTTATTCCTGTGATGGTAAAGCTGAATTTTCAGCAGCTTATTTCAATGCTGATTAGGTGCTCAAGAAACATTTCAGATTATTATCAACATTGTAACCAGTCCTTGCTAAATGAAGGCATTCATTTCTTTTAAAAAGAAAACACTTCTGAACAGTAGTTTATGTGTCTTGTCTGCTCTGTGTTTGTATTTATAGGATGGCTCCAGAGGTGGCGGCAGTGGAGAAGAATGGAGGTTATAATCATCTGTGTGATATCTGGGCTGTTGGAATCACATCCATAGAACTGGCAGAACTACAGCCTCCCATGTTTGACCTCCATCCTATGAGGTATAAACACACACACTTCTTGCCAATGAGCAGACATGTTTTTAACCAAGGCATTTGCTCCAGGCCCAGAGTTATAGTGAATCTTAACTTAATTATGTGCAAAAATCCTCTTTGTTTGGAGCCAAGATAATTAACCATTAGACTACCACCAAATTCTCATATAATTGCTGAGATATTTGTATCTTTCTTTGATCTCCTTCTTACTTTTTGTATGTGTCCAGGGCTTTGTTTCTGATGTCTAAAAGCAACTTCCAGCCACCCAAGCTAAAGGACAAGACCAAATGGTGAGTCTCTCTGGCCTGTTTGTATGTGTATATTTGCATATTTGAGTTACAGAGAAATATAGAGTGCGTTCTGAATGAGTGTTTTATAAAAAAAATCTTCAGTCCCTGTTTCTTTCCCTTTCTGTCTTAACTGTCTTGCTTTTCCACAGGTCTACAGCCTTCCATAATTTTATTAAAATTTCCCTCACCAAAAACCCGAAGAAGAGGCCAACAGCTGAGAAGCTGCTCTCGGTAAAAATTTCCTCTCTATATCTTCATTTTATCTGTTAATGATTCCTCACAGTACAGCTCTTTAACTCATTTAGTGGAAGTTTATGTGCACATGCAATGAAATATAAACTCATATAACAGAGAATTGTGCATTTAAACTCAATACTGTATCTTGAAAGAAGATATGCTTTCCAAAGCTGCATTTATTTGATTAAAAGTAAGTAAGTAAAATCAGTAATGGTTTGAATAATTACAATTTGAAATAACTTTTTTATATTATATTTTAAAATGCAATTTATTTCTCTGATGGCAAAGCTGAATTTTCAGAATCCATTACTTTAGTCTTCAGTATCACATGATCCTTCAGAAATCATCTGAATATATGCAGATTTGGTGCTCAAGAACATTTCTTAATATTAGCAACATTGAAAATGGTTAAATATGTTTTTAAAAATAAATAAACAAATCTTACTGACTCCAAATTTTTTAACAGTAGTTTAAATCACAGTATGCTGCTGTAAGAGTATCACAATCGAAAATATGCATAGATTTGTAATATTAAAAATGTGTTCAACACACCTGTGTCCATTCCGTCAATATTAATTATTTTCTTGATTACGTTCCTCTATTCTGTTATTTTTGTCTGAATATTACATAGGCTACATCACAAGCAGCCTCTTACACTTCATTGTCTCTGTGTTTGCATGCAGCACTTATTTGTGGCTCAGACAGGTTTGACTCGACGGTTAGCTTTAGAGTTACTTGATAAGATGAACAACCCAGATAATCATCAATCTCACTTCATCCAGGGAGATGAAGATGACTTGGAGGTAACTTGTGACTTTGTTGTAAATTGTGTGCGTGTGTGTGTGTGCGTGTGTGCATGTGCATGTATGAAAGAGATGGCAAGTTAGTATGTAAATGTACTCTGTGTGTGTGAGAGTTTGTGTGTAAATGGGTCACAGTTTCAGTGTATGAGTGTGAGTGCGCGTGACTTTAAATGGTAAATGTGTGCAAACAATTGTCTGTGGTATAATACATAGTTTTACTATGATTCTTTCTCTGGTCTGCAGCCGCTTGCAGAGCGCCACACCATCCGCTCTTCCCACAGCAGGAGCTCTCGTGCTGAAAGGACCCAGTCTCAGATCAACTGTACGTCAGCCGCAGGCATGAGAATGATTATGAGTGTCTCGCTGTCTTGCCTATCCCCAATGAACCCCAAAACAGTTCCACTGGCTGACAGAACGTATTTTGTGTGCTCCATTTAGTGCCTGGCTAGAAATCTTATATTTCATTCTATAATACTGGTCATCTTAACCATCAAAGTAAAGTAATAGCTTTACTAAAACTTACTCCTTGGGATCCAAACAGAGTAAGGCTGAGACACATGGCATAAAATGAGGAGCCTGGTGCCTCTGGTTAAAGATTTGTGTAACTGATCTGTTGTATTTGTCAGATGAGAATTTGTGATGGTTTAAGATAGCATACTCTATAATTTGTATAGTTACAGAGTGGGTTTTTAGAAGAAAATTAATCTAAATGTGAGTGTAATATGAAAAAATCTGCCATTGTGGACATTCAGGGATGTCCTCTTTTTTTTATTATTCTAACAATGCAAAGATTTCATTTATGATTAGGATGTGGGATATGGGCTTGTAGAAGTCTATCATATGTCCTTGTTTAGATAGCTAATTCAATGTGTGTGACCTTTACTCATGAACGTGATGTGCCACCACACACTCCAGACTTCATTCATGATAAGTGACATCTCTGTGGTCTTGCTCTGCTGTTGAAGAATTTTAGCTCATATTATTAGTTCAGATAGAAATGCATAGTCTTGAGCCCCCTTGTGGTGGACATGTGGTACTACAAGTTTAGACTTCAGCTTGAACTTTGTCGCAATTTTTGTACAAAGCAACCCATCAGTGTTGAACAGAATGTTAGAAATATTGCAGAGTGCAGAAAAATGGTTAAATGTTTTTGTTTTGTCTGTGGCATGCTAGGTTAAGAAGTGCTGTAATACGTTTTCTCTCGTCGCTGTATTTCAGTTGATAGGCTTCAGTTTGAGCCTCCCATGAGGAAGGAGACTGAAGCAAGTGCTGAGATGGTGAGAGAAGCATTGCATAGTCCAGATAGTCAATACATCACTAATATTAATCAAACAGACACACACACACACACACACACACACACACACACACTACAGAATAAACCTGGAGTTCAATAAGATTCTTAGTGTCATTGTTTGATAAGCTCAAAACCAAACATTTTCCATGCAAATATCTGCATGAGTAAATTGACTGTTTGCCCAGAACAGGTATGCAATGAAACCTGACTTGCATGTTTTTAAAAGGAAGTGTGTATATATGGTTCTTTCTTTGCAGGATGTAACTAAGGACAATGATTTCTCCTCCCCCTGGAGCCCGTTCACAGAAGGCCCCATCACCTCCAGGTAACCATTAAAAGTTTTCTTTGTGACTTTATGAACGATTTGATTCCTGCTACTGCCGCCCGCATGAAAACGCCGCAAGCAGTCATTTCCCTGTTCTGTCTGCATGGTTTCTCTGACGTCCCCACAAGTCTACGCACTTCCTTCTTTCTTCAGAATCTCGCATGAGCTCTGCTTGCATTCCGTCTACTTTGACTGTTCTGTTGTGTTCTTTCTTTTCCACGTTTTCCTTTACTTTTCCCTTTTGTGCACTCCTCCGCTGAAGGAGTCTTCTGAAGAGCGTTGAGGAGGAGTTGTTTATACGGTAAAGAATTGGTTTGTGTAGCTGTTATTTAACAGAACCAAGGAAACTTCCATGCAGGGTTTAAAATTAACTCTCACCAAATGAAAGTAAAAACTGGCTTTTAGTGTTAAAGGAAATTAGTAAAAATTAATGTGTGGTGTAAATCATTGCAATATAAATGGTAAAATGCTAAATATGGTATCACGTTTGGTAAAAAAAAATGTGATATTTGTTGAACAAATTTTGTTCCATTATTCAGTTTCTAAGTAACTAATTAGCTCTTTAATATTGTCTCTTTTTGTCCATTTCTCATTTCTCTGTCTGTCTCTGAAGAGGGCACTTGGCTCCATTAGAAGATGCTTTTGAGGATGTTGATCTGTAAGTGTGGCTACTCTTACACTTTGAACATTACCTTAAAGACTATATTCTTCTGGGGCTTGCTTGTAAGAAATCATATTCTGTAAAATCAACATGGAAAAAATATGTGCTGTGAAAATTGCAAGATTAATCACAAGCAAAGACCAATTAAGTCATTCTGTTGTTTTTCACTCCGTTTCATCTCTCCCCTCTCAGTTCAACTCTTAAACAGGGAGTGCCACCACCGCTTCCTCCTAAGGTAACTGTGAGTGTGTATAAGTGTACAAGTGTCTATATTAAAAATTTTTTGTGGCGTGTTTTTGAAATTCTTATTCTTATCAGCCGTCTCAGGCTCGGTCGAGCAGTGTGTCCGATGAGTTTGGTTTGAGTGACGGGGCTCAGACGGTGCGGAGGTTCACAGGCTCTGATAACGGACCTCTACCAGTGTCTCGCAGACAGAGCACACCTGAGAGAGGAAGTAACGCAGAACACGCCCACTCAGACTACATGTCTGTGAGCGTCAGCAGCCCAGGGCTGCTCTCACACACCGCCGACCACGGTAAAAGACACACACACACACACACACACACACGTATTGGAAAGTATGTTGATTAAGAAATATTTTGAATGTTTCTAAAAGAAGTCCATAATGCTCACCAATGAGAAACTGGTGAAATTTGTGTTTATTACTGATTTGGTGCAATATACAAAAATATTTGACCACTGAGATGACCAATCAGAATGACATATTTTACAAAATCATAATAAATTACTGAATATTTCAAATTTCTCTCTTTTACTTTCTATAGAGGAAGACTCAGACGAAAGCGTAAATGGAGATGTTTCAAAATCACCTCCCGGTCGTCCCCAGAGGAAAGAGAGAAAAGATTTTCCTGTAAGTGTGTGTGTGGGTATGTGTCCTGCCGAGAGGAGTGTGACGCATGAAAAGAATGTTGTGCTCTACTCATTTTTCTGTTCTCTTTTTATAGAAACCTGCTATTAACGGCCTGCCGCCCACTCCTAAAGTCCTGGTGAGTGACATCATTACACATCACTTACGCTGAACTAAATGCTAATATCTTTCAATCTCACTATTCAACAGCTATTTGATCAGTCCTTTATTTTGATTTGGTGTTTTATGACTGTCATAAGCTCACATATTACCTCTCTGCATGTCTGCAGATGGGAGCTTGTTTCTCAAAGGTTTTTGATGGTTGTCCTCTTAAAATTAACTGTGCCACTTCATGGATTCACCCAGATACTAAAGGTAAAGTGCCGGTAACCAATGAATGTCTGTTTGATATTAAATTTGATACCATTTTGTATAAGTAAATAAAAAGTCTGGGGTCAATTTTTAATGGGTAAATTTTTTGTAGTGTTTTTAGTGTCTTCTTTATGTATATAAATCTCTAATCCTCACCAATGCTACATTTATTTTTTGTGTTTTAATGAATTTTTATAATGTAATTTATTGTGATGCAAAGCTGAATTTTCAGCGTCATTACTCCAGTCACATGATCCTTCAGAAATCATTCTGATATGCTGATTCTTAACATAATCGTGTGTTGAAAGCAGTATTTTTTTGTGTGCAAACTCTGGATTCTTTGATATCAGCCTGTAAACACTACTACTTTCGGTTGTTGTTGTTGTTTTTTTAGACCAGTATCTGATATTTGGCACTGAAGATGGAATCTACACTCTGAACCTAAATGAGCTACATGAAGCCACCATGGAGCAGGTACAGCCTAAACTCTGACTTTCACCTTTACCCTTGACCTTGAATAGACAACAGGTCCATGAACTCATAACCTGCTGTTTTGATGCGTTTCAGTTGTTTCCACGGCGATGCACGTGGCTGTACATAATCAATAATAATCTGATGTCATTATCGGGTGAGTGAGAGTGATGTGGGAGCGGCTCTTCTGTCTTTCTGTTACTGAGATTCTCTGCAGTACCTACATGATCCCTGTCTGTCTGACTGTCTGTTTCTCTCTGTTCACGGCTGATTTCACTGCTTGCTGGCTCTTCTAATGCCTAAATCACCATAATCAGAAGGTAAAATGTCAATCCTCTGTCCTCTAGGCCCACACGCACATCTAATATCACATCATCTTTCTGGCCTCATTCTTAATCTGATTTTGATTCAACTTGCATAACTACACAGCTCAGCTTTTCTTTGTGCTGGGAGTAATGGCTATTCATTTCTGTGGGGCATCATTTTCCATTCTCATCAGCACAAACGATATGAATTGTCATACGTTGGATATCCTGTGTGTAGTCATACCCTGTGTATGGTACGAATGTGATGTGTGTTATCTCTTGTTTAAAGGGAAGACGTTTCAGTTGTATTCCCATAATCTGATTGGGCTGTTTGAACAGCTCAGGAAACCTGGACTGGCCACTCAGTTCCACACCCACAGATTCCCTGACAGGATACTGCCCAGGTACACACATACACACAGTTTTTGCACATTTCACAGTAGATTTGCCATGATTTTATTAGCAATATAAAATTAAGAAACACTATGAATATTGTTGTTAGCCATTCCTAAAGAAAGTATCGTTACAATTAGAGCAAATCTTTTAATAGTATAATAGCTTGGTTATAATTTGGTTAAACTAGCAAAAATTGAGATTTTATGTATTAAAATGGTTAAAATGGCCTTAATTATTTTTAATTAGATCTATAAAGACAAAAAATAATAACATTAAAAAATCAAGGCACATTTTTAATATGGTAATATATAATAAAAAACATATAAATATATTATATATTTAATAATAAAATTAAATGATTATATATTTGTTATATATACACGCATATATGTGTGTGTGTATATATGTATATGTATGTTTGTGTGTGCATAATGTATACAGTTTTAAGATTTATTTTTATAAGTTTTATTTAAAAATATTTTTTATAATATTCTATATAAAAAATAATTTTATCTTTTATACATTTTATATAAATATTATAATTTGTTTAAAATGGCTTTATTATACAGTAGATTATTTATACATATAAATGACCTGTCATATATGACCTTTTAGTATGATCTATGTATTATTATAGTATTTGTTTATATTTTGAAGTAGTTTTTATTTTTAAATTTTAGTTTTAGGAATTGTTATATGCTTGTGATTTTTATAAATTTTTTTATATTTCTATTTTACTTTTATTTTAGTAATTTTAGAAATTCAACTTATACTTTAATGGAAAAATAAATAAGTTTAAAGTGTCGTGAAACCCCCGTCTCAGCATTGGTCTTTCACACCTTCGATCTGAAAAAGACTCCAGAAATGGGCATGTAAAACTGGAAAAGTGGGAGGGTGGGAAGAGGGGAGAAAACAACCAATAAAACACAGACCTACAACACACTCATCATACAGACAAATGAATTGTAAAATATCTTTAAAACAGGAAGAATAAAGGCAGTTACTTTTTGTTTACTCCTCTTTGAATTTTTGGTGTGTATCGTTTGCTGTGTATAACAATCCGTCGTGTCATCGCGTTCATGATCAGACCTACCGCTGTATCAGCACCCTTATTTGCGTGTATTTTATTTGATGAAGACATGATATGTGCACATACACGGTGCTGGTTCATGTTCGGAGCACAAAAGAATATGAAATATGTTCACAAAATTTGAAACACGCTTGCTCCGGTCCGGATATGAACTATAATCTGTGCAGCGAGTGTTGTTAAACTCATTGCGGCGTTCAGCACAGAAACTGCTCTCTCATGTGCACTGCATGTGTTGTTACATGTTGAATATTGTTACGGTCATGTTTACAGAGATGAACTGACAGCACGTTAGCTCTTTCATGAGATTTAAATTCTCCGCTATAAGACGACCTCGTGTGTAATACAGTGCAGTGATTGGATCTTAAGAGTTCATTCTCATGAATAATACTGAGAAAAGCTCAGAAAACTGATGACGTAGACTTGTACTCTCCAGCCACGGCAGCCAATCACCACTGCAAATTAACGCACATACGTCACTTTTCGTGACGTTGGTTCAACTTTGCTTTTTGAACCGGAAGAACAAATTGCTCCAAAATATGAAAAAAAAAAACACTTTTAACTTAATAATAGACATAATGAGTGCCACTGTTATTTTCAGTGATGTGCATCCTGTTCATACATGTGAACATCTCAAAAAATGTGTTTTAGGGTTTCATGACACTTTAAGTTTTTCATCTAATATTTATATTTTATTTAATTTCAGATTTATTTCAGTTTTTCTAAATTTATTTTTAATTGTTGTAGTTAACATTGTTGTCTGCTTCACAGGAGATTTGCTCTCACCACCAAGATCCCTGACACCAAGGGATGCCACAAGTGTTGCATCGGTAAAGCTTTAAACACACACTCCTGTACAAACACACACACACTTGGATTGAGTTTGATCTGCTCACTTTCTTTTTCTTTCAGTGCGGAATCCATACACAGGTCACAAGTATCTCTGTGGAGCTTTGCAGTCTGGGATTGTTTTGCTGCAGTGGTACGAACCCATGCAGAGATTCATGCTTATAAAGGTTAGACACGCAAAAAAACAGTATATGCAAACCAGTAGGAAAGTTGAATTAAATCCAGACTGAATAAAACAAAAGATATGACATTATGAAGGTTTTAAATCTCTCTCTTTCTGTCTCTTTCTCTCTCTCTCTCTCTCTCTTTCTCACACAGCACTTTGATTTCCCTTTACCAAGTCCGCTGCGTGTTTTTGAGATGCTAGTGGTCCCTGAGCAGGAGTTTCCTCTGGTGTGTGTGGCAGTCAGTCTGGGCACAGAGCCAGGACAGGTGGTTCGCTTCCAGACCATCAACCTCAATTCCTGCTCGTCCTGGTTCACTGAGATCGGCTCAGGTACGGCTCTCTCTCAAACACAGTTTATTCTGTTACTTCATACTGTCCTATACCATGCTTTTCAGTGCTATCAAATGGACCCACTAAAAAAAAAAGTTATGGTGTGTGTTTATCTGTTTGTAGGTGGTAACCAGGTCGATGCAGTCCACGTGACGCAGTTAGAGAGAGACACCGTACTCGTGTGCCTGGACAGTGAGTGAAATAACATTCCACATACACCTTGATTAGGGATGTAACGATTACCGGTTTGACATCATGATAAAATTCCCCACGGTTAGTATTACCGTTTCATATTTTAATTATCATTAAAACCGTATTCAATTACTGCGATTTGAACAACTCACGATAAATAAATACTGTCCAGCATAAAGCACAGTTTTAAGTAACAGTCTCACGTGCACATAGCAGCAGAGTAGTTTCGTTTTGAGTGAAAAGCTGGGAGGATTTAAAAGAGTGCTAAGGGAATTATACAAATGAATATATGAATGAATTAATTATATGAATGTACCTCTGACGGTTCTGACTGTCTTCAGAAACGATTTGATGGCATTTTGTTTTCATCTTCTCTCCTTGTAATCACAATACTTAATCGCAGTACTGCTTTGTCCACGGAGGTTACGTGAAACAGCTGTCATTCAGCTTTTCCCTAAGTGCCACCTGCTGTCAGTGAGTGAATTTACAGAGACTTATATTTGCATTCAGCCTGTGTGCAGTTTCTGTGTGGCCAAAAACTGACCTAATTTGCATGCCCTGCGGTAAATTTTGACCAGTTGATGAAAAACTAGCTTATGTGGATTCTACAGATTTAAACTATTCAGATAAGTTATCTAGGATTATTTATGTAGCAGATAAAATACATTTAATCATTTATTAGTCAATTATCATTTTGACTTAACCCTAGGGCTGCACGATTATGACAAAAATCATAATCGTCAATTATTCCCTTGAAAATGTAATTGCGATTATTAATAACGATTATTTTGAACAGATTTATACCATTGTTTGAAGCTGCATGCCATATTTTTTATATAAAATATATATATAAAAAAAGGCTGAAAACACTCTTCCTGAACTTTTATTGCTTTTCTATAGCATTGAGCCTCAAATGTCAACTAATACATTGGTTTGGTTTCTTCTTTAAACAAAAAAAGGTAAAATTATGCATGGTATAATAATGTTATACTAAAACTAAAAGAAAAATGTATTCCATTTACAATTAAACAGACAAAATTTCAAATTACAGTAACATTTTACAGTACAATTTATATTATCAGGGCTCCAGACTAACATTCGAGAGCAGTGGCACCAGCACCTGATTTGGTAGCACTGAACATGTAATAATAATATTACAAGTTTTGTCTCTTAGAAATGCACATTAGAACAGGAGCTTGAGTTCAGAGTAGCAGGAGCTTGAGTTGGGATGCAGATGTACATTTATTTTCATTAACAAAAACAGTACCATTGTGAAAACTGTAACAGCCTCATCTTTTATACATTTGTAGGTCATAACCAAAAGTACAGCACCTCATTACCATGGTAAAAAAGTAGCCTAACTATATGGTTTCTATGGTGTTTGCATTGAAAAACAGTAACCTAAAGACATTCTCAATTACAAATCCACATCAACTGATAGAATAATTAACAAAATAATGTAATTATATTCCATTACTAGTAAGTAAAATTTTATTTATATAGCACTTTTAAAGCTTCAACGCACAAAGTGCTTTACACAATATAAAAACACAATCATAAAAGAAACATTTATGAAGAGCTGTACACAATGTGATAAATATATTAAGAAAAAATAATTTATTTAATTAATTATTATAGGCCCATCTATACAAATATGTCTTCAATCTTCAAGAAAACAAGGCATTGCAATAGTCAAGACGGGAAGAAATAAAAGCATGAAGAAGCTTCTCTGTATCATTAAAATTTAAAATCCGTCTCACCTTGGATATATTTCTTAACTGATAAAAACAAGATTGAACCAACTTCTTGACATGGAATTCAAAGTTTAAATTCGTATCAAAATAAATACCCAAATTTCTTACCACCTGCTTATTGTTAGGAAAAACCCTATTTAGAGCAAGCTCAATCTGATTTTTACTTGGGCTCTGACCAATTATCACCACTTCGGTCTTTTCAGTATTTAACTGCAGAAAGTTTAAAGCCATCCAATTTTTTAAATCTATTAAACATGCTTGAAGAACATCAAGACTATTTAGATCCTTAGAACTCAATGATAAATATAACTGTAAATCATCTGCATAACAGTGAAAATTTATATTGTGTGGTCGAATTACCGTACCTAACGGAAGCATGTAAATTGAAAACAAAATTGGTCCTAACAGGGATCCCTGCGGAACTCCACATACAACTTCTTTTACTTCTTTAACTTATTTATTATATTATTAATATACTAATACTCGATATGAATATCCTACTTTTCTGCCACCGTACCATCGTTACCGTTAGTGTTACTACAGTAAAACTATGGTAAATGTGAGTGATTTGTGGATTGAAACGTCTTTTAACTGGATCGTTGTTGCACTGTTTCTGCTGCTTTCTACATCAGTGTTGATGAGAATAACAACTCCGATTTATTTGACTTTAAACTAGTTTAAAGAGACGTGATTTGTACTAGAGAACTCTGCGCTGAACTCGAGTACTTCTTACTGGATTTCACAGCGTTGTTTAGTGCGTGATCGCGACTGGTCACTGTAATAAACGCATAGGCTCTAAGCTCACGCTGTGCTGTTTTCTTTTGAGGCGAGCGGATAAAAAGTCAGTGTGGCACGCAGTTCAAACGAGTACCGCTATTTTGTTCCGCTTTTGACACATTTGGCGATTAACATAGGCTATCAATCATGCGCAACAGAGTGACAACAACTATCAGTTAGACAAAATGTCTTTTATCCAGTGTTTTTGAGTTTTTAAACCCCGCGCTGTAAACACCTCTTAAGCATACAGAATAATGCAAGTGGGCATTTTTAATTGTTTATTTGCTTTTGTAATCGTGGCTTTGAACAATTATGTAATCGTGGCATCCATAATCGTAATCGCGATTAGAAATTTGATTAATTGTGCAGCCCTACTTAACCCTTTTCTTTATTTAAAGGCTGAAATGTGAGGTTTACCTTTTTATGAAACTTTTTCAAAGCTTTATTTGAACATTTAGATTAGATATTTGAACATGCTATTAAACTGTTGTCAGTCAAGTTGTCATTTAAAATCCGAACATCATTGGTAATGTTATTGTTTTAGTGATTATGCAAACAAAAAGTAATTGTATTTGTTGTTTGTTGATTTTTAAATATAAAACTTGAAGTGATTTATGTGTCGGTACTTTTTGAACATCTCCAGCACATTTTAACAATACCGTGATAATACTGATAACTGATAATTTTGGTCACTATAATTGTGATAAGAAATTTTCATACCGTTACATCCCTAACCTTGATAAACATTATTTTACAAACATTAACACAAAAATGATTGAATATTTCTAATGTTGTCTCTTCTTTTGTTTGTATAGAGAACGTAAAAATAGTGAACTTGCATGGAAAGCTAAAGTCTAATAAGAAACTGGCGTCTGAGCTGAGCTTCGATTTCTGTGTCGACTCCGTAGGTGAGAGATTCACTTCTACACTCATCCAGCTGTTATATGCTTTTATTCTGTTATGTAGTGTGTTTGATGGTTGTGTGTAACCTTATATATGTGTGTGTGTTTCTGTCAGTGTGTCTCCAGGACAGTGTTCTGGCCTTCTGGAAACATGGGATGCAAGGGAAGAACTTCAAATCAAACGAGGTAAATGCAGACATTGGTATATATTTATTTTATCTGTTCAAGCATTCAAACCTATGATGTGAACACAAGCACTCTTTCTGGTGAAACTTCTGTGTGTGTGTGTGTGTGTGTGTGTGTGTGTGTGTGCGTGCGTGCGTGCGTGCGTGCGTTTTTGTGACATACGAGGACACAAATTTGTATAATGACATGGGTATGACATAGGTATTACAAGGAGAAGGTGACTTATGAGGACATTACCCCATGTCCCCATTTTTCAAAAGGCTTATAAATCATAAAGCATGAGTTTTTTTGAGAAAGTAAAAATGCACAAAGTTTCCTGTAAGGGGTAGGTTTAGGTGTAGGGTTGTTGTGGGGTGATAGAAAATACGGTTTGTACAGTACAAAAACCATTACACCTATGGAATGTCCCCACAATTCACAAAAACAAACGTGTGTGTGTGTGTGTGCGCGCACAGAGATGGTATGTATTTGTATTATGTGTGTGAGGTTTTGTTTCATGTTTCTTGGCTCTGCAGCATGTAATATAAGTACAATAAAAGGCCAAAGGTCTTCTGGAGGTGAAGGACTGTCTTTATGAAATATGATAGTGTTTGTGTGTGTGTGAGACATAGATGACAGGGTGTGATGGATGATGTAAAATTCATGTACAATCAGAAAGCTCCAGCTGGCCAGAGAGTAGTGGATTAAATTATTCAGCTGTTTTTCTCCTCTCTGACTCCAATGAAAAGCGGTCGGCACCAACACCCCTCAAAAGAGTATGACAGTGTGTCGGGGGGGGGGGGGGGGGGGGGGGGGGGGGGGGGGGGGGCAGTTGGTGCACCTGCATTGCCAACCATTGTATTTTGAGAACACGACCCACGTGTGATATTTTCACCCATTGTTTAAAATTTTTGGGATGGGAGAAGTTAGAGGTCTGAGTAGGAGGTCGTCATTATTAAAGGAATAGTTCACCCAAAAATGAATATTTGCTGAAAATCTACTCGCCCTCAGGCAATCCAAGATGAGTTTGTTTCTTCATCAGAACAGATTTGGAGAAATATCCTCTGCAATGGATCCTCTGCAGTGAATGGGTGCCATCAGTATGAGAGTCCAAACAGCTGATAAAAACATCGTAATCTACTCAAATCCTTCATTAAGACATTTTAACTTCAAACCATCATTTCTAGATACAATACCAGAGTCCATAGAGTCCTTAATCCATAATAATGCTTCCTAAAATAAAAAAGTCCATCCCTGTTGTCCTCTCGCATCAAAATCCACTGCAGAGGATCCATTTGTGATCAAGTGATTTAATGCTAAATTTCTCCAGATCTGTTCTGATGAAGAAGCTCATGTATGCCTTGGATGGGTGAGTACATTTTCAGCACTGGAAAAAAATCTAAATAAATCATTCAGCCTCACTAATCAAGGCTGAATGACTAGATGAATATTCTGACCAGAGTTGGGTATAACGCGTTACTCAGTAACTGTAATCTAATTACTTTTCCTGGTAACGCAGTAATGTTACATTTTAAATTTATGTAATTTTATTACAGTTACTTATGTCAATGAAATTGTTACTTAAGTTACAAATGCAGTGTTTAAAAAAAAAAAAAAAATCATGAATCATGTTTTGCGCGTCAGTATGCCCTTTGATAAATCACCGGAGAATGCGAGCTAAAATGAGAGTCCTACAACATTTAGATGCAATGAAAGGTTGCCTATTATATTTAAAATGTTGCACTCAACCTATTTTAGTCTGGCATTATAGTTTGGGAAAAGTTCAACAAGTGAATGTGTACAAGTTTATGTCACAGTAACACTAATAAAGTAAAAAAATAAATGACTCCTCAGAATGAGATCAACCGCTGGATTAAACTGCGTCGGCATCACAATTCAAGGCTTATTCCTCACAGGGCGTCTTCTTCCAAAAACGAAAAGTAGCAGAGATGAACTTGAATCTTTCTACAGCGGTGACGTGAGTGTTTACATGTTCGCGTGTCTCGAGCCTGGTTTCGCGTGGATGGTTATCTTACAGCGCGCGATGTGCGTGGGCATGATCACATTATAGGTGAGCTCAGACGGGAAAGACTGGACCTTGCGTTGGTTTCATACTGATTATTTTATCAGAGAATATTTGTTTTCAACATGACTGACTTCATTTAATCATAGACACTTCAAGCTTTCTTTAGATAGGACTATAGGCCTACTGTATTTCTCATGTCATTTTCGTTCATTCTAGTGACTCGTTTCAGGAAGATATTCACGGAGACTGAGAATGCAGAAAGCACACCCTATTTGTTTTCTTTATTTTACAAAACCAAAAAAAAGAAAAGTTTTATTGATATTGGGAGTGAATCAAGTTATACAAATAATAGGCCTACTTATGTATGTTTTTCAGTCAATATGAAATTAATGAAAGAACTATGAGTTTCTCTTTGTAGTGTATTTTTTAGGTTTGATAACTTGAAAAGTAAAGTAACTTGAAAGTAAAGTAATTAGTAATCTGATTACTTTTTAAATGCAGTAATCAATAATGTAATCAAATTACAATTTTAAAGAAGTAATGAATAAATTGTAGTGGATTACTTTTTTTTTTTTTTGTAAATTACCCAACATTGATTCTGACACGTACAGTGCCACTTGAAAGTTTGTGAACCCCTTGCAGAATCTGTGAAAATGTGAGGAATTTTAACAAAAAAAGAGAGATCATACAAAATGCATGTTATTTTTTATTTAGTACTGTCCTGAGCAAGATATTTTACATAAAAGATGTTTACATTTAGTCCACAAGACAAAAAACAATAGCTGAAATTATTAAAATAACCCCATGCAAAAGTTTGTGAACCGTTGGTTCTTAATACTGTGTGTGGTTACCTGGATGATCCACGACTGTTTTTTGTTTTGTGAGGGTTGTTCATGATAGGGAGCCAGTGCAGTGTTGACAGAAGTTTTCACCCCCCTGGCTCTTAATGCATCGTATTTCCTTCAGGACCATCAGTGAAATGTTTGAACCTTTTTTTAATAGTTGTGTTTGAGTCCCTCATTTGTCCTCAGTGTGAAAAGATGGATCTCAAAATCATACAGTCACTGCTGGAAAGGGTTTAAATATGCAAAAGATGCTGGAAACCTGAAGATTCCGCAGGACATGGAGGATTTTTCTGAAGAACAGTGCTCAGTTTAACTGTTCAGAACAAACAGGGGACTCATGAACAACCCTCACAAAACAAAAAACAGTCGTGGATCATCCAGGTAACCACACACAGTATTAAGAACCAACGGTTCACAAACTTTTGCATGGGGTTATTTTAATAATTTCAGCTATTTTTTTGTCTTGTGGACTAAATGTAAACATCTTTTATGTAAAATATCTTACTCAGGACAGTAATAAATAAAAAATAACATGCATTTTGTATGATCTCTCTTATTTTAAATTACATTTTCACAGATTCTCCAAGGGGTTCACAAACTTTAAAGTGGCACTGTATCTAATTTTATTAAAGTTTAAGTTTAATTGTAGAGATAAGTTATTTTTTTTTATATATGCGTAAATGTACAAAAGCTTCATAATAATAGCTCTCCTGGAACTTTTTTTTCTGCAGCTGTACAGTTGTTTATTAAAGGATATTTCCACTTGTTTGCAGGTGACACAGGAGATTTCAGACCCAAGCAGAGTATTCAGACTCCTGGGATCAGACAGGTTGGAACCAGATCAAATAATTTCTGTCTCTCTCTTGCCTTACATCACCCTTTTACTTCTATTTCTTTTGTCTCCTGGAAACATTACTCTCTACCACCATGTCTTCCCAGAAACTCTGCATGAAGCCTTTTTACTTTCGCACATGCAGTGGACAGAAATAGAGACATGAGGAGGAAAAAAGTCAACAGGGAGAATGTAGTGTCTCTGCTGAGTTTGTTTCTATAGTGAGGGAAGCCCTAGGTCAGGTTTATATGGGGGACCTGAGCTTTGTGAGACGTACAGTGTTAAATTAGGTCTGTCAATTTAAAACCCAAGCTCATTGATGAGGTTTTGCTCTGCTGTGAAAATAAGATTTTTTTTTTTTTTTTCAGGATTTTTTTTTCAGGATTTTTTTTTTTTTTTTTTTTTTTTGATAAACAATTTGAAAGGACAGCCTTTTTCAAATTGAAATATTTTGTAAGCTTGTAAATGTCTTTCACACTTAATTTAATGCACCCTTGCTGAATTTTTTTTTTTTTTTTTTTCCCAAACTTTTGAACGGTAGTATGTATTTTTGCCCACTATAAATTTTTCTTCATTTACAAAAACAAATTATTAAGCTATTTTAGTTTGCAAGACATAACAAATAATGTACAAGATCAAATGTAGGAAAGAGCAGTCCGGGCTTTTAGGATTGTCATTAATTAAATAAATTATGAATGAATAAAAATGCAATTTAAAAAAAAATACAGGCACGATACCTCAGCAAAAACAACAGACACTTCTTACATTCAGAAACAGCTAGAACCAAGCACATTTTTATGTAAATAAAACAAGCATTATATTGACACCACTTTTCTGAAGCCACATTTTAATGTATATTCAATGTCTGACGTGTGTGTTTGGGTTTTTTTTGGTCACAGAAACATATCTGTGTCACCATACATTGATGCCACATGCACAATGGCCCTGCACCACCCCAAGACCCTCTTTAGCACATGCTGTCTCTCTCTTTCACTCTCCCTCTGAGATCTCCATATTTTATTAACACTGGCAGTGCCAGGCTGGTGTCTCAGTGCTGTAATTTCATCTGTCGCCTGCTGCTGAGGTCACGACCAACCTCACGCAACCCCTCTACATTTGCATAATGATGGCTTTCTTCCACCCTTTCACACTCATCTCCTCTATATGGTACGTGTTGATTTTGATGTGTATTTGTGTATTAATATTTGTGTACATTTTAGGGTTGTTGTTTTGGAGAGCCGGCCTACAGATAACCCTACTGCTCTCAGTAACCTCTACATCCTGGCTGGACATGAGAACAGTTATTAGCTCCGCCTCCTTCAGCCGTTCAGGCCTGCTGAACCTGGAGCCGTTGCAGTTCCCATGATGCATTCGTTTCGGAACGGCACCGATGCTGGACAACCACAGTTGAGCTGATGAGCAGACTGTGTTTAGTGCTAAATCTCACTGCAGCCTTATGCCATACGCTGCCCACCGCCAGAGACAGCCAGACTTCTCGCCACTTCAGGCATCCAGAATCAAACATCATGCAGTTCCACAGCAGCTAGTCAGATTTTTGTAAATCAAGCAAGCAATCGCCAGAACTGCAAGCAGTAGTGCTCTGTGTTAAATACCTGTTTTTTTTTAAACCCTATTAAATATTTTAATCATTCTAAACATTTAAAAAACATTAAAGCTGCAAAGATATAACATTGAGCAAAATGCATTGCTGCTCAAAAAGTGCCATATAAGGGAACGGTTTTATTAAACGTAACTAACTTTGGAGGTTTTGTAGATTTAAAATGTCAGGTTTTGATGCTTGCTAATGTGGAGAGTTTTGGGAGAATGAGTGAGTGTTATTTATTCAGCTGAGTCATGAGAGTGAAGCATCTCGCCCTTATGTTACAGAGTGAATATTTTTCTGCTGCAGGTCATTTTCTCTCTGTTTGTTGTAGCTCTTTTATTTTCTCCAGCTGAGTAATATTTTAAAATTTCAGTTATCTCTTTTTAAAAGTAACTTTAATTCAATACTTGCACCATGTAAGCACTTTTGTATATGTTCTTTTTGTATTTAAAAATGACAAAACATGGGAGATGTGAGGTTGCTGTGATATCTCAAGTGTTTCCGTTGCTTTAGTTTTAATGTATGCAGCTTTTGTAATAAAAAGGCAATTGTTAACATTTTGAGATGTTAGTCAAAGTCATTTTAGATTAAAAAAATAAATAAATAAAAAATACACAGAAATATAACGAAAACCTCTCTAAACCAACATATTTGGTCATGCTCACAATAAAAATGAGTCCATACATCGACCAAACATTGGGGGAGTGTTGTATTTTTGTTGTAGTTGTAATAATTAGTACAAGTACACTATATGTGACCCTGGACCACAAAACCAGTCTTAAGTGTAGCCTATATTTGTAGCAATAGCCAAAAATACATTGTATAGGTCAAAATTATCGATTTTTCTGTAAAAATCATGCTCCATGAAGATATTTTGTAAATTTCCTACTGTAAATATATCAAAACTTGATTTTTGATTAGAAGTATGCATTGCTAAGAACTTCATTTGGACAACTTGGTTAAACAGGTTAAAGGCAATTTTCTCAATATTTTATTTTATTTGCACCTTCAGAATTCATCCATATTTTCAAATAGGCTAGTTGTATCTCAGCTAGATATTGTCTTATCCTAACAACAAACCATACATCAATGGAAATGGATAAATCAATGACCCTTATGACTGGTTTTGTGGTCTAGGGTCACATATACAAGTTTGTAGTGTGCCGTGTGATCAACGGAGGGACTTTGTTGTTTTCTAGACTTTATTTAATAAGAAATAACATTCTCTGGTAGATATATAAGAGGAAGCGTAATAGAAACTTATTTTTAACCTTCACCAGGCAAGTCAAATAAGAACAGGTTCTTCTTTTGAACTTATGCGCGTGCGCAGTGTTGTGTGTGTATGTGTACAGGTGGAAAAAACTGCGTGATATTTGCTTTATCTCATCGGATTCAGGGATTTACAGTCCCACTGCAGACTGTTCTCGTCTCGTAAGCGGCGGCTGCTGATCTGAGATCAGATCGAGCGGATAGTTTCGCGCTTGCAGCGTGTTGCTGCGCAGATCGAAGCGCGCGCGGAGCGGAGGCGGAGTCTCGGCTCGGTTTCTATGGCGACCGTCCGCTTGTAAATAGCGTGTTTTCTTCTCCATGCGAACTCAAACACGGCTCTCTGTCCGTCAGATTCACACGACAACACAGCGCCGGTGATTTGACAAATTTTGCTATTTGTGTTCGTTTTCATTTTTTTTTTTATCATAAAGCAAATATTTGGATGAGACATTGGAAGGTAAGCTGTATATCTAACTCTCTATGGTCTCTATATATTATTAGATGACATAAGAAGTATGTTTTTGCTGTACAGTTTTAAGGTTGAACACTAAACTGCACACAGTTTATTATACTAGAGTAGCAGACTTGACTAGAAAGGATCTTTAACACAGTCATGTTACATGCCTTCCTTTCAACACCTCAAAATAAATAGCATCTAAAAGAATTTAATTAAGAAATAAAGTTTAGTGAACTGTAGATTATGTGTAAAAATAATAATAATAATAATAATAATGTGAGGAATAAAGTTTGGTGTCCTAGTCAAAGGTGAACTTTTAGGGGCCCACAACAATTGTTATTTTTAAAAGGTAAGAGGCCCAGAACAATATACAGTAAGAATTTTTGATAATACTTTATTTTACAGTGTCCTTGTCACATGTACTTACCATAGTAGTAATTCTTTGTGTAATTACGCTGTAACAGGGAATAAAGTTTAAATAAAATGCAATAGCATTTTTATCTTCAGCCATGTGTGTGTCATTTACAAACAACATATTTGGCTGCAATTTTTTACATTTCAATCAACATCAAGGTTAGGCGGTATCATAAGTGTTTTCTGCTGGTGTCACAGAGATGGAGAAGTATGAGAAGATCAGTAAGATCGGCGAAGGCTCGTACGGCGTCGTGTTCAAGTGCAGGAATAAAGACACCGGACAGATCGTTGCCATCAAGAAGTTTGTGGAGTCTGAGGATGATCCCATCATTAAGAAAATAGCGCTTCGAGAAATCCGCATGCTGAAGGTAAACACTCAGTCTGACTCTGCTGATATAATCCCAGTTTAAACCAGCCTAAAATGGTTTGTTGGTCTTAACTGGTTAAAGATTGTTCCCCATCCTGGACAAGCTGGCTTGATAAAGTGTCTAGAATCAGCCAACAGACAGCAAGACCAGCAAAGCAGTTTAAGATGTTGTTTCAGGAGGAAGTCTTTATGATTTTGTTTTGCTGCTATCATCGTTTGTAGACTTGAAGCACAGTATTAGTAGTATTTTTTGTCTCATTAGTGGACGCGTGGCGACGGGATGTTTTAATAATCAGTGTCTGGAGCTCTTGTGATTTGCAAACTCTTTCCTTTGAGCTGAGAGCAAAGCAGTGGCCCTTTGAAGATCTGACATGTCAGCCAACACTGGCTTACCAATTAATTTCACTCTGCTATGCATGAATGGATGGATGAATATTCTTCTTGTTCCCTTCCCCTCCCTTGAGGGTTTATTTTTTTCGTCAAAATGTTACTGTACCACAGACTTTAGTCCATTTATTTGACTCTGGGCTGTAAATATATTCTGTGATCATGTGTAAATACAATTTTGATGAATTTATTAATAAAAACTAAAATTAAAATAAAGCTTAATGGAAATATTTAAAATAAATAAAAATATTTCTATTAAGCTTTATTTTTAGCTAATTTATTTCAGCTAATTTATTTTAGTTGGTTGCCAAGGCAACAATAAAGTTAATAAGGTTTTTTCCATCTAATATTTATATTTTATTTTATTTCAGCTTTATTTCAATCATCAAAAATAAAAAGGCTTTAGTTAACGATATCAACAGTGATATGGGGTGTGTTATGAAATATTTTGATAAAACTTAAGGCTGCTTATCTTTTTTAACATTTGTGTAAACACTTGAATGCTAAATCAAATGTATACATAAAAAGTGGCGTCAGAAGTTTTAGGATTTTAATGATGCAAAATGAATAAGAAATATTTAAGATTCTGGAGTATTTGCTCACTGTAAAAAATAAGTAAATTTGTGACATTGGCCATGTGAACTCCTCTGAACAGATGATCAGACATTCTTCCTTTCATTAAAGCACAAAATTCTTCTTAAAACTTTTCAAATAATGCTGGAAGCATGATTATTAGGTTTTACACAAACTTGCGGCGTTTATTTTTAAAGCAAAAGGGGGACTACTAAATACTAGGCTACTAAATAAAACTAATACTAGGATGCTCTGAAAAACTTGATTAAATTAGAATTGAATAGAAAGCATTTTTTCTAGTGTTCTTAGACTTTTTTTTGGATATGTTTCCACACGTACAAATCCTAATTTGTTCATTAAATTGTGTGTATTTAGCAACTGAAACATGCAAACCTAGTGAATCTGATCGAGGTGTTCAGAAGAAAGAGAAAACTGCACCTGGTGTTTGAGTACTGTGACCACACCGTCCTAAATGAGCTGGACAGATACCCAAGAGGGTGAGAATACACACACACACACACACACACACCTATAAAACAGCTCTGTGTTTCTCACACTAACACACATATTGTGTTGTTGTCGCTATGACGCCCAGCATGTCTTTGGTGGAATGTTTACAGCAGGATGCATTTGTCCTCTGTGGTGCACTTGAGGTAGACGCTGTTAAACATTTAACAACATTTAACTCTTTATGTGTCGTCCTCTTGATTTACAAGTCAAGAATCAACAAAGCTCACACAATAGAGCACTCATACATGCACATACACACTATATCATCAGAACCTATAGAGTTAGTGTGTATTTCAGTAGGAGCAGAGAGGAATGAATGGTTAAAGTAGAAAATGAGGTTTGTGTTCCTGTAACTGCATTGTAACACTTTTTGTGTATCTGTATATGTGTGTGTTCACTCAGAGTTCCAGAGCACATGGTTAAAAGCATCATCTGGCAAACACTTCAGGCTGTGAACTTCTGCCACAAACAAAATGTAAGAATTCAAAATTGTTGCTGCTCTCTCTCACTCTATTACCTTAACAGGATTATTTTCTCAGATTTAATGCCTCTGCCCAAATTAAACCGTTAAAAAGTACCCCCTTTCTAAAATATAAAGGCAGCTGCGTTTATACTGCTAGAAAAATATGTTGTTGTGATATTAACTACTGTTATAAAGAAGAGTTTTATTTTAGTACCACTGAGATAATTTTACAGTATTTATTGATATTTTGAATCAGTTTTCATTTTAATTTGAGTAAGTTTTAGTAACTTTGCGTTTCAGTTTTAGTGTTAGTTATTTCAGTTTTAGTGTTAGTTATTTCAGTAATTAAGTTAAACTAATTTAAAATAAGAAAAACAAAAAAAATTAAATGAGATGTTGGCCTGGCAACTACTTAAATTTAAATCATTTTAAATTATTATTGAAAAATATTACATTTAAATTAATAATAAATTATTAAATTATTAGAAAATATTTTTTTTTATTTTAGTTCACTTTAATAACTCTGATAAAGAAATGTCTTTTTTTATAAATTAAAAAATTGTGACTGTACTAAAGCAAATTATTACAATATTATCTAGAAAATATTTACTTTCCGAAAAGTATTAAAATTCTTTAAATATATATATATATATATATATATATATACACACACACACATATATATATATATATATATATATATATATTTATGAATGAATTGAATATCTTAAACTAACATTTTAACTCATAAAAAGTAACATTTTAACATAAAATGTTTTTTAAAACATTTTGTCATTTTTTAATTTAAATTACTCACAAGCCACTTAGAATCCCTAGTTTAAAAGATTTTATTTTATTTTATTTTGCAATCACAAGTCTACAAATAAATGTAATATCTAATTTCCAAACTCCTGATTCCACAAATTGGATCTGCCATCTATTTTGGTAAATCCCCTATATCATATGTTTTGGCCTGTATACATTTTATGAACAGTCCAGAATTGGATCCAACACCTACAGTATTTTAGTGGATCCACTATCCATAACTCTATGAAAGTGTATCAGTGAGTCAATGTAATTTTAGTAAAGCATCTTAATATTCTTTTTAAATCAGATGGGTTAGGAGACTCTCCGAGTGATTAAAAAATGTGTGTTTTTAGTGTATCCACAGAGATGTGAAGCCTGAAAATATTCTCATCACCAAACATCAGGTCATCAAACTCTGTGACTTTGGCTTTGCCAGGATCCTCAGTGCGTGTACACATATAACCCATACACACACACACACACACACACACACACACATTCACTCCCTGCCTTCAACTTTCCATTCATCTAGTAACTTGGTCTTTTTCCAGCGGGTCCATGTGATTATTACACGGATTATGTAGCGACGCGGTGGTACCGAGCTCCAGAACTGCTAGTAGGAGACACGCAGTACGGCCCGCCAGTGGACGTCTGGGCAGTAGGCTGTGTGTTTGCAGAGCTGCTCTCTGGTGCCCCTTTATGGCCGGGCAAATCCGATGTAGACCAGCTGTATCTGATCAGGAAAAGTCTGGGTAAGAAACACACATAACTTCAGCTGTTCATATGATATGTGAATGGATGCATGTAGTGAATAGAGTTTATTTGTGTGGTGTTGTGTTCATAGGCGAGTTGATTCCTCGACACCAGCAGGTGTTCAGCACTAACCAGTTCTTCAGCGGAGTTTGTGTCCCTGAACCACAGGAGATGGTGAGATGATCATTAAATTTTGATTCTGCACAAGTTTATTTCTGTAGACCTAGAAATTAAAGCTGTTCACACACACGATATGTGTCTGATCTCCAGGAGCCTCTTGAACTGAAGTATCCAAATATCTCGTACCAGGCACTGAGCCTCATGAAGGTCAGTTAAACACACAAACCAATCATACAGAAGTCCACTGCTCACTCAGAACCAGTACCAGCATGTCTGTTTGTCTGTTGCCTGTATTTCTCAGGGTTGTCTGCGGATGGACCCGGCTGAGAGGTTGTCCTGTGAGCAGTTACTGGAGCTGCCATACTTTGACAGTCTGAGAGAAGAGAGTGAGAGTGTGACACGTGAACTGGACCGCAAGAGACGCACACGCCAGCCACGCAAACACCTGCCTCCTGGGGTCTGTAGCCACAACTACAACACTCTCACCTAGGGCTGGGCCTTGTGACCTTTATTGTATTTGAAGCTGTGGAGTTCAGTAGTTATTAATTATTCCAGTAGATTTTCCAGTATATATATATATATATATATATATATATATATATATATATATATACAGTTGTGCTCAAAATTATTCATACCCTTGGTAAATATGGTCAAAGAAGGCTGTGAAAGTAAGTCTGCATTGTTTATCCATTTGATCTTTCATTCAAAAATTTCAAAAAATCTAACCTTTAATTGAAGAAAAAAAAAAAGGAAAAGTTTGGGGAAAATCACATTAGGAAATAAATATTTTTCTCTAGTACACAATGGCCACAATTATTGGTACCCCTAGAAATTCTTATGATTAAAATATCTCTGAAGTGTATTCCCATTCTTATTTGCATTTTTTATCACACCAGGGTGACTAGGAACATGAAATCGTCCAGCCTTGGCTTCCTGTTTCACAGGATTATAAATATGAAGGAACACAAAGGCCAAATTCCCTTAATCATTAATCACAAGGAGTAAAACCAAAGAATATATTTCTGATGTGCAGCAAAATATTGCTGAACTTCACAAATTTAGAAAGTGGCTGTAAGAAAGGAGCTAAATCATTAAAAATCCCCATTTCCACCATCAGGGCAATAATTAAGAGGTTCCAATCAACTAAAGATGTCACAAATCTGTCTGAAAGATGATGTGTGTCTATATCGTCCTAATGCACGATGAGGAGGAGAGTTTGAGTGGTCAAAGACTCTCCAAGTATCACAGCTGGAGAACTGCAGAGATTAGTTGAGTCTTGGGGTCAGAAAGCCTCAAAAAAAAAAAAATTAAATAAAATAAAAAAAAATAAATAAATCATCAAACAGCCCCTACATCAGCATATGTTGCTCGGGAGGGTTTCAAGAAAAATTCTCCTCGCTCATCCAAAAACAAACTCCAGCATATTCAGTTATCAGACACGACTGGAACTTCAAATAGCACTGGCTTCTATGGTCAGATGAAACAAAAAAAAAGAGCTTTTTAGCAGCAAACACTCAAAATAAATGGATAAAAAAGTACCCCATGTGTACAATGAAATATACTGCTGGATCTTTAATGTTGTGGGCCTATTTTTCTGCAGGAGGTCTTGTTCAGATATATGGCATCATGGATTCAATTAAATACCAACAGATAAAAAATTAAAAACTGACTGTCCATGCAGAAATCTTATAATGGGCCGTGGTTGGATCTTCCAACAGGAAAATGATCCACAAACAAACATCAAAACCAAAACAAAAATGGGTCACTGAGCACAAAACCAAGCTTCTGCTATGGCCGTCCCAGTCCTCTGACCTGAACCCTATAGAAAATGAGTGGGGTGAACTGAAGAGAAGAAGCACCGTCATGGAGCTGTGAATCTGAAGGGTCTGGAGTGATTCTGGATGAAGGAATGGTCTCTGATCTCTTGTCAGATGTTCTCCAAACTTATCAGGCATTATAGGTGAAGATTCAGAGCTGTTATCTTGGCAAAAGGAGGTTGCAAAAAGTATTGAATAAAAGGGTATGATTAATTGTGGCCAATGTGTATTAGAGAAAAACATTTATTTCATAATGAGATTTCTCTCCCATTTTAAATTCTTATTCACCAATGAAAGGTTAGATTTTTGTGTGTGTGTGTGTGTGTGTATATATATATATATATATATATATTTATTTATTTATTTATTTATAAAACATATTTAAAAATATATACGTAGGTCAGTAAGATTCTTTTAAAAAGCCATTAATACTTTATTAATCAAAAGTGACATTTATAATGTTACAATAGATTTCAAATAAATGCTGTTCTTTTGAAATTTATAGTCATCAAAGTAAAAATGTATGTTTTCCACAAAAAAAATTAAGCACCACAACTGATGATAATAATAATAAATGTTTCTTTAGCAGCTAATCAGCATATTAGAATGATTTCTGAAGACATTAAAAAAGTACCAACCCTATGCTTTTGAACAGTGTTTTTGAAACTGAATATTTATTTATTTATTTATATACAACCCCATTTCCAGAAAAGTTAGGGCACTTGTAAAAAGCCCTAACATCGAGGATATGTTATTTTCTCTTTAACCTTTATTTAATTGACTAAAGTACAAAGAAAAATTTTCAATGTTTTCACTTGGCCAACATAATTTTATTTTGTAAATATAAACAAATGTTGATTTTGATGGCTGCAACACACTCCAAAAAAGTTGGGACAGAGGCATGTTTAGCACTGTGTCTCATCAACATTCCTCTTAATTGCAATGTTTAATTGTTTGGGAATTGAGGATACTACTTGTTAAAGTTTTGCCAGCAAAATCTTTGTCCAATCTTGCTTGATACAAGACTTCAGCTGCTCAGCAGTCTGTGATTGTCGTTGTCTGATTCTCCTTTTCATGATGAGCCATACATTTTCAATAGAGACAGATGTGGACTGCAGGCTGGCCAGTCTAACACATTCACTCGGTGTCTACAAACCACGCTGTTGTAGCACATGCAGAATGAAACCGGGCATTATCTTGATCTAATAACCATGGTCTTCTCATGAAAGGCGTCATCTTGATGGCAGCATATGTCTCTGTACAATCTTGATATATGGTACCTTCGCACATATGCCAGTCACCCATGCTGTTTGCTCTGCTGCACCACAATACCATGACAGACGCTTGTCCCTTTGGTCTTTGGGACTGAGAACTCAACATCCATTTTTCCCAGAATCAAGTTGAAATGTGGACTCATCTGACCACAGCACACATTTCCACTGTCTTTTCAAGAGATTCAAGTTGCATTTCTTAATGCAGCGGCAGATTGTGGTAAATGACAGCGGTTTTCCGAAGTACTCTTGAGCCCATGTGGCTATATTTAACACTGCAGCATGACGGTTTCTTATGCAATGCCATCTGAGGGCTCAAGGGTCATGCACATTCACCTGAGGTTTCCTGCCTTGACCTACATGTACTGAGATTTCTTTGGAATTCCCTGAATCTTTTCACAATATTATGTATGGTAGTTGGTGAAAGACATAAATTCTTTGCAATTTTGCATTGAGAAATGTGATTTTTGGTTTATTTGACACTTCTGTCATGAAATTTGGCACAAAGTGATGAGCCATGTTCCAGCTTAGCTTGCAAAATCTGAGATGCTCCTTTTATACCCAAACATGATACCCTGACTTATTACCAATTCACCTGCTTACTGTGAACCGTTTCAAAAGAGTTTAATTTGGATATTCTATAACCTTTTAATTTTTATTTAGCCTCTGTCACAACTTTTTTGGAGAGTGTTGCAGCCATCAAAATCAAAATTTGTTTATATTTATAAACTACGATTTTAAGTTGGTCAGTGAAAACTTTGGAAATCTTTTTTGTACTTCTGTCAATTAAATAAAAGTTTATTAACAAAAGTTTATTAAATAAAAGAAAATTAACAAATCACAGATTCTTCACTGCATTTTACAAAAGATCCTAACTTTTCTGGAATTGGGACTGTATTTATATTTATTCTTATTTTCTTTATTTACTTATTTATTTTCAGGTATAAACATAACTACATTATTTTTTTAAGTACAACAAATTACTTAATAAAACATTTTTGTCATAGAAATCTCCCATTTATATTAATATTTTAAATCCCTGTTCTCTGTCTATATAGTATCTGCCTCAGCTGGCCAGCAGTACTGTCTTCCCAGCTGTGGAAAACAGAAAATACTACAACCTGCGCAAATTCAACTATCATCTACCCAACATATGATGGACGTCGACTCATCAGGAACCCGAGAACCGACCGACCACCTCCCAGCTGGTGTGTGTGTGTGTGTGTGTGTGAGAGATAGACAAAGGGCTCTGCTCTGCCTGTAGAACAATGATGTCATACTGCCAAAGCAAAGACTCACAGAGGCATTTCTGTAATATGTAAAATGACAACAGCAATAATAATAGCGTTAAAACTGAATGCTGTGCTGTGCTTGATAGTTTGATTAGAAACTGACTTCAGTGCTATAGAAGAGTTTGCTCTGTAGGACAGATTTTTTTTATTTATTTTTTTTTTACCTCTATTAGATCCAGATGTTATACTTAATTATAAATCCTAATGATGTTTGAAGTGTGTATATGTGACTAAAATCATTTCTAGAGACGTAACCAGACCCAGACAGAATCAACAAACATTTTTTCAGATTTTCTGTAGATAAAAGACTGGAATTTTGCAGTATGGATTTTAAAAATCAGAATTCTGAGTTGCTGAAAGCATGATCAAATTAGCCAAAATATTTAATAAATGAAGTGTTTGGGGATGTGTAGAACTTGTTTGAAATGTGCAGAAATCTTTCTGTGTGGGCCTGGACATAACCCTGTATTTTTTTTTAACATTTATCACCCCATTGTGTACATAATGATCTTTTTGTTGCCTTTATGAGCGGTGCTAATAATTGAGCCACTGACTTGCACCAAATGCCAAATTCAATGTGATTTGCAAATGTGTTTTTTGTGTTAAAATACATGTAAACATTAAATAGTTTTTGTTGGTTTTCAGACTAAATCATTAAAGATCTTTGTGCAACATATATTTGTTTCTATAGCTTCTTCATAAGAAATGAAACAAGAAGTGTATGAAGAAAACCACAACAAAACTGCTGAAGATTTATTGATAACAGCAATATAACATTGTTTAACTGCCCCGGGTGGTCTGACAAAACTCCATTTTGTTGGATCAAAGCTAATTCTGTGTTGTTGACTGGCCTCTAAGGCAGAGGAGCTCTCTGCATCCATCCCTAGGATGCTCAGTTGCTTGGATACTGTTGCCACAGGAGTCATGGACATCAGCCAGAGGGCTTGTCTGGCCTAGTCATAAAGCTGTGATAGTTGTGGTTTTCCAAATGTGCTCTGAGAAGCGCTGTGATTGGCTAAGCGAGGTCCAGTTCTATGGTGAGTCTGGGAAGTGCGGTCTGGACTCTGTCCACAGTCTGATCTTTATCTTTTATACCAGGCAGATCACTAAGAAGCAGCCACTCCAGGTTCCTAATACACACACACACACACACACACACACACACAATCAGACACTTATGATTTCAATAGCAGAAGCCACAGATTTTACTCGTGACAAACCAATATATCAACTAGGGCTGCGCTTCTCAAAAGTAGATCATTAAAACTTTTGGCAGCAGTGGTTTCTATGATCAACTTTAAGGTATAATTCACCTAATACACTCACCCTCGGGCTATACATGTAGATGAGTTTTTCTTCACTGGAACAGATTTGGAGAAATTTAGCATTACATCACTTGCTCACCAGTGGATCCTCTGTAGTGAATGAGTGCCGTCAGCAGTCCAAATAACTGATAAAAACATCACAATACATGCAGATTTTTGCTTCACAAGATTTATTTACAGACAAATTCATTGTTGGACTGGAGTCGTGTGGATTATTGTGATGTTTTTATCAGCTGTTTTGGACTCTCATTCTGACGGCACCCATACACTGCAGAGGATCCTTTGGTGAGCAAGTGATGAAATGCTACATTTCTACAAATCTGTTCTGATTTAGAAAAAATCATCTACATCTTGGATGGCCTGAGGGTGAGTACTTTTTCAGGAAATTTTAATTTTTGGATGAACTATTCTTTTAAGCTCACACTGCTTCTGGGTGATTAATTCTCCAATATTTGGTCATTTGAGATGATCAACATCATCCAATTGCCATACCCATATGGCATACATGCAAAATTATGGGCAATAATGAGAGCTAAACTGAAATAAAAGATGCTGTTGTCATACCTGAGGTGATGAAGAGTGATGATTCCTTTATCTGTCACATTGCCACAGGAAACTATCGTCATGTTCTTTAAAGTGTCCTGCAGTGTCTTTATTTGACTCAAACGCTCCAGACAGGCATCTTCTATATAAATACACTTATTGAACCTGATTTCCTCTACATGCTCAAGACCCTCTAAACACAAAAACAAAGCCGTGTTAGTACCAACAGTTCTTTAGATGCCTTTGGTAAATATTAATATAGCATATCATTGCTCTTTTGTTGATTTTGATTGCTTCCATTGTCCTCATTTGTAAGTCGCTTTGGATAAGAGTGTCTGCTAAATGACTAAATGTAAATGTATAATCCAAGGGGTCAGCAACCTTTTTTGACCTTTAAAAAAATCTGAAATTTAATTTTTTTTTTTTTTTTTTTAAAACAAATAAAATAAAAATAGTATATTTGAGTTCAGTATATTTTAATTTATTAAGCAGAGATGCACCCATTAAATACATCAGTTGTGCTGTTTAATATTATTGTTAAAAGTTAATACTTTTTTTCAGGATTCTTTGATGAATAGAAAGTTCAAAAGAACAGTATTTATTTGAAAAAAAAAAAAAAAACCTTTTGAAGCATTGTAGCACTTTCCATCAGTTATTTTATGTAGCAGAATTTCATACATATTAAATTAAATTATAATTACATACTAAATTACATTAAGTGTCAATGTCATTGTGCTTTACTGAATATTTAGATTTATTATAATTTCTGTCTTCTGCATCCACAGAAATCCTGAATACAATGCAAAATTGCCAAGCTCTGATATAATCAGTTGGTCAGCATATTACTAGGTGAAACAAGCAAGTTAGTGTTTGGCTGGTGTTGTCATATTGAGTACAGTAAGAGTAGAAATGTAAAATGTAGTGTACTGTATAGTAAAACTGGATTTGTGAAAAGACTATGTAAGTGAAAAAGAAAGAGGACTGCACTGTATCTGTCTGTGTAAAACACCCCTTAGCTTTACGTCACTTTTTCCCCACAACTGAACCGCTCATCCTCACCTGTGACACACAGACAGTGTCTCATCCTCACCTGTGACACACACACGGTGTCTCAGTGTCTCACCACATCTCACACACACATGGTAGCGTCCTCACAAACTTTCCCTCTCTGGGGTCTAATTTAATAAATAATGCAAGACTGTTTTGCTAAAGCAAATGGAGTAAGAGATCTTAGAGTTGAAGCAGGTGTTTGACCTTCTCCATTCACTGATGATTTCATTAAATTTGCATAGGCAATGTCACAATGCTAAAGGTTAAAAGATAATTTTGCCACATAAAGGTAACTGGGTCAGGGCAGTGAGAAGAGTGTTTATGTGTTTAATCGATCACTTACCCAGATGATCAAAACCACGATACATGATGCAGGACTCTGTGGCATCAATAGCTTCTATCCGGTACCGGCCCAACGGCCCAGTCGGGAGCCCGTTGTAGTCGTGCTGCCAGCGGTCGAAACCACGGAACCGGACTTTTGCACCACATCTCAGGAGCCACTCGGCAGCGGCTCGATCAGGACCCACTGCTTTAATACGCTCATAATCAACTCTATATTGATCAAAGAACACAACAATTACGGATCACTGCATCTGGAAAGCTGACGTGACATTTCAAGCAGAGCCTGCAGTCTGACATGCCATCTAAAACCAGCGACAGACCAATTAATCATCTGCTTTTTAGCCATTTTAATGGATCGTGCACATTTTCAGTTTTGTATAAACTACTGTTCAAACATTTGAGGTCGATACATTTTTTTAAAATGTTTTATTAAGAAGTCTTTTATGCTCACCAACGCTGCATTTATTTGATCAAAAATCCAGTAAAAACAGTAATATTGTGAAATATTATTACAGTTTAAGATGAACTCTTCTATTTTAATATATTTCAAAATGTAATCTTTTCCTGTGACAACAAAGCTGAATACATTTCAGCAGCCATAACTCCAGTCTTTAGTGTGACATGATCCTTCAGAATTCATTCTAATATGCTGATCTGATGCTCAAGAAACAATTCTTATTATTATCAATGTTGAATACAGTTGTGCTGCTTAATTTTTGTTGAAAATGAAACATTTTTGTCAGGATTATTTGAAGAATAGAAAGTTAAAATCAACAGCATTTATTTGAAATAGAAAACTATTTATAACATTATAACAATATATAACATGACAACATATGTCATTTTTGATCAACTTAATACCAGTATTTTTTGTTTTTTAAATAAATATAAATAAAATCTCACTTTTGAACTTTTTGCACTGTATATCTTATTTTTTGTGACTGAACTGTACAAAATATATATTTCAATATTATAGCAGCCAGTAGCAACACAGCTTTTTTGGCGTCAGTATTTGATAAATGAAAGACACATTTGTTGACCACTATTAACTATTTTGTACAGCATTGTTCTACATGGAACATTTAAAATAAATTTGCCACACTTCAGGACTGTTCAACTGAACTGCAGAAACTAAAAAGAAATGATGACCAGTAAAAGCACATAAAACAAACACTAGATGCTATTATGTTGGTATTAAGTTTAGACTCTAAATAAGATCTGTTGTTGTGAATTAGCAGATTTAGATTAGTCTCCATAGGGATTCCTCACTCATTCTAGAGACTAATTACTCTAGACATTGATTAGTCCCTTTATAGATATTTATGGCTCTCATACGCAACATTGTTTTTGTTGTAATTGGCCTCAGGTGCTTTACAGTCTGCTGTGGGTTGGGAAAGGAAACAAATTATGACATTATAAAAATATAACTAGTTACATAACTATTGTTTTGAAAAATATCCAAAAATTACTTGTTGAAAACAGCATTGAGCCACCCCCAGAACTCACGACTGCCCCCTGACGGCTGCTTCTGTGCGGATAAAATCCTCCGCGCTGACCAGGTGAACAATCTCATGTCTATGGATGAAATAAAGAGAGAGAAAGAGATGAGATATCAAAGTATGAAGACGCACTGTTCAGTCACACTTTCTAGCAGCAGATCGGGCAGAATGATCTGTGTACGCTGATGGTCGTGTCATTGAAGATGGAGGACAACGTATTAACTTATCAAACCTCTAAACGTAGTAAACACAGATATGCAGTAAAGCTCCCAGACAATCGGTTCATACCATATACAGGACTGCAACAATAAGATAGTGTAAATCCTACAAAACTGACCCTTCGGTTCGGGTCCCTGCTGTATCGGAGTATCTGTTATTTACATCCCGTGTCCTCCATGCGCGCTCGCTGATCTTTCACCCGTTACGTCAACACGTCTCGCTCTCCCATTGGTCAGTGAGTGTACGTAAGGGGCGGGGCAGCGAGCGTCTTAACAGAGAGAGCATTCCTTTACTCGAGAGTAACCCGTACCGGCTCAGCGACTAGCACTATGATTACACGGTTATAATAAGTCTGTTAGGAAATGTGAAAACGTAATTTGTGGAATAATGATACGAACTTTCGGTACCGGTTCTGTGTGCTCGCGCTTACTGACACAGGGGTCAAAGTATGCAACGAGAGCTGCAGACCACCGCGGGTGAGAATAACAACAGCACTACAGAGTTATTGAAACACCAGTGACACAAAGTGTTCTGACTCTAGTGTCACACTATTAAAAGTACCTCAGCTGTAGGATGACTTACTATTAGTATTGTTACTGTAGAGTCAAACTGTAGTCAGAATGCATTCAATGACATTATACTTAAGGATGCACCAATATTAAAGTAAAAAGTTACCAAAAATGAAAATTCTGTCACTATTTATTCACCCCCGTGTCGTTCCAAACCTGTATTACCCTCTTTCTTGTGTGGAACGTAAAAGAAGATCATTTGAAGAATGTAGGTAACCAGCAGATTTGGTTACCATTGACGTCCATTGTATGAAGAGAAAAAAAAGGCAGAGATATTTCACAAAATGTTCTGGCTCTTCCATAGAAGAAGGAAAGTCAAAAAGGTTGAAGCTGTTTTCTTTAATGTTACGGAAAATAACTGGTAAATGGCTGATGTTATTCTTTTTTGTCTAAATAAATTAAAAATAAAACCTTACAAACTAAAATCAGACATTTTAAATGTTACAAATGAATTTAGCCGTCACAGCATTATAATAAATTATATGAAAAAACTTATATTTATCATGCAGTTTTCTTTTCTTTTTTACAGTAATATTAAATTATTTAACATTAACATCAACTTTAGGTGAGCGCAAGATGACGGCAAGGGTAATCAAAATGTATGAATAGAAAAGATGATCATGCACAGTTAAATATACAATATTGGATTACTAATACTATACCATTATATTGTGTAGCTCATTTGATGTTGCTGTTATTGGGGGAGGGATTGTTGGTCTGGCCTCTGCCAGAGAGCTGATCCTCAGGCACCCAAACCTCACCTTTACCCTGCTGGAGAAAGAAAAGCAGCTTTGTAAGTGCTTGTTTGTTCTAGATACTTCTTTATATCTGCCCTGATTTCATATTCATTTCTTTTGTGTATTCTTTCCCACAGCTCTCCATCAGACAGGTCATAACAGTGGTGTGATCCACTCTGGGATATACTACACACCAGGCTCTCTGAAGGCTCAGCTTTGTGTTCGTGGAGCCATGCTAACATATCAGTACTGCCAGAAGAAAGGTGTGCCTTATAAGAAATGTGGCAAGGTGAGAATGAGCATAGGCCCCCATAATACCACAGATACCAAAAAGATTTGTCCCTGTAGTATCCTGTGTGTGTGTGTGTGTGTGTGTGACTTCAGCTTATCGTAGCAGTGGAGAGAGAGGAGATTCCCCGTCTGAAAGCTCTATATGAGCGCGGTCAGGTGAACAATGTACAAGATCTCCGTCTGATTGACGCCAAGGCCATCCGAGAGAAAGAGCCGTACTGCAGGGTGAGTGACGTGTTTGTGTGTTAATGAAAGATAGGGTTCATATTTTCCAATTATGTACCATCCATTGGTTTGATCAGTAACCGGCAGATTGCAAAAGTGCTGTCATAGGGCCTTTACCTGATTCAGGTGACCTTAGGCCTACTGTTTCAAACACTGAAATATTAACCTATTTATGACTATCATATATGCATTTATATTTTGTATAACCTCAGTGGTTACGTCGGTTTATGTTGAAGCTGGTCCTCACATACACTACTGTTCAAAAGTTTGGGGTTGGAAAGATTTTTTGATGTTTTTGAAAGAAGACGATGTCAAATTGCAGCATTTATTTTATTAAAAATACAGGAAAAATTGTAATTGTGAAATATTTTTTGAGTTTAAAACAACCGTTTTCTATTTTAACATTTTAAAAATGTAATTTTGAATTTTCAGCAGTCATTACTCCAGTCTTCAGTGTTACATGATCTTTCAGAAGTCATTCTAATATGATGATTTGGTGCTCAAGAAATATTTCTTATTATCATCAATATTGAAAACACTTGTACCTATAAATAGAAAGTTCAAAAGAACAGCATTTATTTGAAATATAAACTTTTTGTAACATAAGAAATGTCACTTCTGTTCAATTTATTGCATCCTTGCTTGTCCTTGCATGTCCTTACTTAAAAGTATTGTTCTTTTTAATATTTTATTTATTGGCATTTATAACAAAATATACAAAAAAATTGCAACAAAAAGGGTCATTAAAATAACAATACCACAGTACTTTAAAAGTATTTTTTTTAAATCCCATTTAGACAGAGAGACCATCCAAATGTCAAGAAATGTAACTAATCACTGTTTGTTTTGTTTATAGATAATATTTTTTTAAAATATATAATATGACAATAACAGACTATAGTGTGACTTTTAGTAATTAGAATTTCTGTTTGTCCAAGATGAATAAAAAAAAATAGTTTCACAGCTTATATTAGCAAATAAAGCAGAATTTCAGTTGTTTACTGGTGCACCCTTAAAGCCCCGGAAGTTGCGTACTTCCAGCCAATCAGATCTGCTGGGAACTGTTGATTTCAGCCAACCTGTGCCATTTTTGTGTTGAATATGGATCAATCAGTCAGAGAATGGACTGTACATGAAATAACGTATGGTATTTTTTTGTTTATACACAGGGCATCATGGCATTAGACTCTCCAAACACAGGGATTGTTGACTGGCGGTTAGTAGCTCTGTCCTATGGTAAGGACTTCCAGGAAGCAGGTGGCACTGTGATAACTGACTTTGAAGCATCCGACATTAAGGTGGCGGCAGAAAGCCCAGCTGGAAGTGCTGAAGGTGAGTCATGTGACTTGCTCAATGTCTCAGACCCTTTTTTTTAACGTTAATATTACTGTATTCATTCCTTTATGTCTGTTTAGGGCTGAAATATCCCATCATCATCAAAAGCTCACAGGTGAGAAACTGATTTGTGTGAATGGTGTTTATATGATCTTTTGGGTTGGTGTCTTTCTTAGTATAGCTATGTTCGTGTGCAGGGGAAGGAGGTGAGGTGTCGGTTTGTGTTGACATGTGGAGGCCTTTACTCTGATCGGCTGTCTGAGATATCTGGCTGTAGTTCAGAGCCCCGTATCGTTCCCTTCAGAGGAGATTACCTGGTGCTTAAGCCAGAGAAAAACTACCTGGTCAGGGGCAACATCTACCCTGTGAGTAGAAACACCCCACACAAACACATAATACACAGATATATGAGAACACGTGTTTAAGGACTCTGTTTGTGTGCTGAGGTGCCAAACCCACGGTTCCCGTTTCTTGGATTCCATTTCACTCCTCGTATGGACGGTAGCGTCTGGCTTGGCCCAAACGCTGTGTTGGCTTTTAAACGAGAGGGGTATAAACTCTTTGACTTCGACACACAAGACTTCGTTAATGCGGTCTCCTACAGGTACAGTGAAATACACGTTTGCATATATAAGTTCAAAAGTTTGGGGTCAGTAAGATATTTTTTAAAGAAATGATCAATTATCAATTTAATTTGATCAGAAGCGACAGTAAAAACAATTACAAAAGATTTCAGTGTCAAATGCTGTTCTTTTGAACTTTCTATTCATCAATGAATCTTAAAAACAAAAATATTAAGCTGCAGCTGTTTTTAACATTGCTTATAATAATACTAATAAAAAAAGCATTAGATCAGGATATTAGACTGATTTTTGAAAGATCATGTGACACTGAAGACTGGAGTAATGATGAAAATTTAGCTTTGCCATCACAGAAATAAATTGTGACCCTGGACCACAAAAACAGTCATAAGGGTCATTTTTTTGAAATTGAGATTTATACATCACCTGAAAAGTGAATAAATAAGCTTTCCATTGATGTATGGTTTGTTGGGATAGGACAACATTTGGCCGAGATACAACTATTTGAAAATCTAGAATCTTAAGCCCCGTTCACACCAAGCACGATAACTATAAAGATAACGATATTAGCATCCACACCGGCGAACGATATCGTCTGTTTATTCTAAGCGCACACTCGTCTGCCACTTTAAAGGGATAGTTCACCCAAAAATGAAAATTCTGTCATCATTTACTCATCCTCAAGTAGTTCCAAACCTGTATGAATGTCTTTGTTCTGCTGAACACAAAGGAAGATATTCTGAAGAATGTGGGAAACAGAGCAGTTCTGGGGCACCATTGACTTCCATAGTATTTTTTTTTCCTACTATGGAAGTCAATGGTTCCCAAAAACAGCCTGGTTACAAACTTTCTTCAAAATATCTTCCTTTGTGTTCGGCAGAACAAAGAAATTCATACAGGTTTGGAACTACTTGAGGGTGAGTAAATGATGACAGAAGTTTCATTTTTGGGTGTACTATCCCTTTAAATTATTGAGCTCATTACAGCAGCATGGATTTTTATTGGCTGTCAATGTTTGTATAGTTCATCAGCTAGAGAAAAAATAGTTCTGGAAGTGATTCCAAGGAAATTGTTTCTCTGTGCCTTTATCGTTATAGCTGTGGTGTGGACTCTGCTATTCTTTAATATTGAGAATGTTTTTAGAACTATATCTTTATCGTTATCTTTATAGTTATCGTGCTTGGTGTGAACGGGCCTTAAGGGTGCAAAAAAAATCTAAATATTGAGAAAATCGCCTTTAAAGTTGTCCAAATGAAGTTCGTAGAAATGCATATCACTAATCAAACATTACGTTTTGAGATATATATGTGTATATATTATTTTTTTATTTTTTTTATTTTATATATATATATATATATATATATATATATATATATAATTAAAAAAAAAAACCTTGTGTACTACGTTAAGCTAACTGAGACTTGTTATAGCACTTGCGTTAAGCTAACTGAGACTTGTTATAGCACTTGCGTATCATTGCTCTTTTGTTGATTTTTGATTGCTTCCATTGTCCTCATTTGTAAGTCGCTTTGGATAAAAGCATCTGTTAATGACTAAATGTAAATGTAAATATATTTACGATAGCAAATTTACAAAATACCTTCATGGAACATGGTCTTTACTTAATATCCTAATGATTTTTGGAATAAAAGATAAATCAGTAATTTTGACCCATACAATGTATGGGTCATTGTACATACAATGTATGTGTTGGCTATTGCTGCAAATATACCCGTGCTACTTATGACTGGTTTTGTGGTCCAGGGTCACAGTTACATTTTAAAATATATTAAAATAGAAAACAGTTATTTTAAATTGTAATACTATTTCACAATATTGCTTTATATTATTTTTACTGTAATTTTTGCTCAAGTAAATGCATGAGAGCAATGAAAAAAAATATAAAAAAATAAAAATAACAATAAAAAAAATCTTACAAACCCCAAACATTTCAACAGTAGTGTACACTCATATTGACACATTCTCATACATAGAGTGCACTTAAAGGAATATTCAAGGTTTAGTTTAGCTCAATCAACAACACTTGTGGCATAATGTTGATTACTACAAAAATTAATTGCACTCAGTTTTCTAGGTGAATTATCTGGGTTGCAGCAAGACACTAATGATGGACATGAACTTACAGAACCCAGAATATTTCTTTAAATACATAGGTTTGTTCATTCTAGACAGCTCATGGAATTAAAAACAAGACCCCTTCCTCATGTGTGTGTTTGTGTGTATGTAGGGGTCTGCAGAGGCTGGTAATGAAGAATATTGTGTATGGAATGGGAGAAATATATAGAGGTGTGTTTACCAGTGCTCAGGTAAAGAACCTGCAGAAGTTCATACCTGAACTGAGCCCCAGTGATGTCCTCAGGTACAGACACACAAACACTCTATTGAAAAAGATTAAAAAAGTCATACATATTCTCATTTATTTTCACAGTTGTTCTGCTTGTAAATGTTTGAGCGTGTTGGTTTATGCAGGGGGCCGTCGGGTGTGCGTGCACAGGCTTTGGATGCTGAAGGAAACCTGGTGGATGATTTTGTGTTTGACGGTGGGAAGGGAGAGCTGGGCAGCCGGATTCTGCATGTACGCAATGCCCCGTCACCTGCTGCGAGCTCCTCCCTGGCCATCGCTGAGATGATCGCTGATGAACTGGAGAAAAGATTTCAACTGTAGACATACCTCAGATGACGCTGCCATAACCTTGATTACACTCTCACTCTTATACTTCAGTTCAGAGGATAAAAGAATAATTAAAGAATAAGTTTTACTTTTATAGTAGTGTGGAACAGTAATAATGTAAAGAGATTTCTGGTGCTCTTTTCTAATGTATCTTCTGAAAATGATGCAGGTTTTAGGTAATCTTGGGTAACTGTTGTTATGTCTTTGTAAATCTGATGATTTATGATGAAAAAGAACTGCCTTAAAATAATGTACAAAGGTAGTTGCCTCTTAAGAGAATGAATTCACTTCATCTCTGAATTTGTAAAAATAAAGCATGACAAATTCTTTAGTTGATTGGTCAAATTATATCTAACCTCTAACAGCTCTTCTGATTTGTTCATTGTAGAACCATTGTCTGTAACAATATTTGAAGGTCTGATACTCCTTGTTTTTGTAAATTAAATTTTCAAGATTCCAGAAGTTATAGAAGCTGAATGTTCTTTAGGGATCCCATTGTCTTTAACCAATGAATGTACGTTACTTTTACAGTTGTTTGTGATTCACTGGACAAGGATTTATATATATATATATATATATATATATATATATATATATATATATATATATATATATATATTTTTTTTTGTACTTTAAATTTCTACATAAAATATTTTAGACCTTGACATAACTATAAAAATGTATGCTCTTTATAGAAAGGCCTGTTAATATTTTAATCTTTATATTATTGTAATATTTTATTATATTTGAATATTTTATTAATTTACATTTCTCTTTAATGTTTTATTAATTTACATTACTTTTCAGGTCTTGAAATCACACCTGGTTCTTCAGAGATGTTGAGATTGTATACGGTTGTTGAGGAGATGTAATATCTTAATTTGTTTTGTTTTTTTTTGTTTTTAGTTTATTTTAATGCTTGTTTTGTCATATTTGAATTGTGACCCTGGACCACAAAACCAGTCTTAAGTAGCACAGGTTTATTTGTAGCAATAGCCAACAATACATTGAATGGGTCAAAATTATCGACCTTTCTTTTATGCCAAAAATCATTAGGATATTAAGTAAAGATCATGTTCCATGAAGATATTTTGTAAATTTCCTACAGTAAACATATCAAAACTTTATTTTTGATTAGTAATATGCATTGCTAAGAACTTCATTTGGACAACTTTAAAGGCGATTTTCTCAATATTTTGAATTTTGCACCCTCAGACTCCAGATTTTCAAATAGTTGTATCTCAGTCAAATATTGTCCTATCCTAAAAAACCATACATCTATGGAAAGCTTATTTATTCAACTTTCAGATGATTTCTAAGTCGCAATTTTAAAAAAAAAATTACCCTTATTTATTTTATTTTATTTATTTATTTATTGTGGTCCAGGGTCACAATAATTTGAAATAATCTTGAGGCCCCTTTCTAGAGCATAATTATGTTAAAAAGTGTTTACATGATCAAACGTGACCATTTCGCTCTTGACCACACGATGGCAGTGGGTGGCTGGAAATTTGGGGGATTTTTAGATCTATAGTAACTGAAATAATCGTGAAAAATAATAAATAATATTTGGAAGTACAACTGGCAAGACGCTACGGTCTATTTAAACTTCTTTTAAGTATTTAAGATTATTCAGTGCGGTTTACTGAAAGTCATATACAATAGTTTCATTGTCTAAATACTTTCGGAACATACACTTGAGTGTATGAGTGTTTATTGTGCCAAAATAAGACGTCTCATGTATGTGCTGTGCTGCTGCGCTCATTCGCTGGTTCCCTCCCTCTGGGCTGCGCAGATGCGGGAAGCGCGCGCAGTGAGCAGCTGTGATTACACCGTCATGGACACGAGCGCACCACATCGGAGTTGAATCGGGACGTTGCCAACAACAAAAACAAAGACATTAGCACACCGAATTTTCGTCGGATTACAACGGATTCAGACGTCGCTTTTGTGACTGGAATATGCCCAGCAGACGGACTCCAACGACATGACAGTGTCGCGCTGGAGAAACTCCTGCTCCCGCGCTTCATGAAGAGTCTCGAGGCCACAGAGCCGCCGCGCTGCGCCGCCAGATGTGCTGCCGTTAACCGCAGGCACAACACCGCCAGACGAACACCAGCCTGACGACACTCAACGCCTGCTTTAAACATTACCCCCTCTGTGAAAGACATGACATCGGCTGTCCTGTTTGGGCGAACTGCCCGACTAGCATGTGCGGCTAATTTCGGTGTATGTTAGCGGCTAATTAGCGCACGACGACCGCGACACTCCAACGGCTGTCAGGACAGAGACCCAGACACTTTTACACTCTTTGAAACTGCTTACTTTGATTACAAACAGTTTTTCCCCACAGAATGAGGTGTTTCACGTGTTGGAAAGCCTTGCTGGCCCGTAAATGTGGTAGAGTTTGAGTTTGTTTTGAGTGTGCGTGCGCGCCGTGAGAGCGGCTAAACTTGGGTGGTTGTTCCCGGGGCTGGGAGCGCTCGGGGCCGATGCGGAGCAGCGCGGGCGGCGGCCGCAGGCATGCAGCACGACTTCGGCTCCAGCGAGGAGAACAGCGCGAGATGGCGAGGCCTGTTCGTGCAGGCGCTGCGAAAGGTACTGACCCTCTTCGGTCCGTCATTCACACTTCTCGTTATGTTTATATAGAATCTCAAGCGTAATGAGTGGGTTTTAGAGACTATTTCTGCAGAACTGAAATCTAGAGTTTTCTCGTATGATGATTTGCACAGCTGTGCGTAGTGTCTGCTTTGAGGTGTTCCTGAAGGATGCAGCTGTGCAAGATGCAAATAATGTTTCTTTAATATTATATCATGGCCTAAACGCCATACAAGCACGGTTTCATAGTTGACACACTTTGACACGACATGTCCTGTCTAGTGTCTAGTCTGAAGAGTTCAGTTTGTTTGCTTTTACTTTTTGATGGGGCTTTACCTTTGACCAATGAGTCCAAAGTTTAACTATCATGCAATCGTAGTCCTTGTAAAAATTACACTGTGTGTGTGTATGTATGTATGTATGTATGTATATATATATGTGTATATGTATATATATGTGTATGTATGTATATGCGTATGCATATATATATTATATACATACATACACACATACATACACATATACATATACATACACATATACATACATATATACATATACAGTGCCGCTTTAAAGTTTGTGAACCCCTTGCAGAATCTGTGAAAATGTGAGTAATTTAAAATAAGAGAGATCATACAAAATGCATGTTATTTTTTTTATTTAGTACTGTCCTGAGTAAGATATTTTACATAAAAGATGTTTACATTTAGTCCACAAGACAAAACAATAGCTGAAATTATTAATACTGTTCTTAATACTGTGTGTGGTTACCTGGATGATCCACGACTGTTTTTTGTTTTGTGAGGGTTGTTCATGAGTCCCTTGCTTGTTCTGAACAGTTAAACTGAGCACTGTTCTTCAGAAAAATCCTCCATGTCCTGCGGAATCTTCAGGTTTCCAGCATCTTTTGCATATTTGAACCCTTTCCAGCAGTGACTGTATGATTTTGAGATCCATCTTTTCACACTGAGGACAATTGAGGGACTCAAACACAACTATTAAAAAAGGTTCAAACATTCACTGATGCTCCTGAAGGAAATACAATGCATTAAGATCCAGGGGGTTTTTGAATTTGAAGATCAAGGTAAATTGTACTTAATTTGTTTTCCGGGAAACATGCAAGTATCTTCTCTTGCTTCCGAAGGGCAGTACTAAATGGAAAAAATTATATTTCTACAAAATAAGATAAATTTGGACATATTCACCCTGTTCAAAAGTTTTCACGCCCTGGCTCTTAATGCTTCGTGTTTCCTTCTGGAGCATCAGTGAGTGTTTGAACCTTTTTTTAATAGTTGTGTTTGAGTCCCTCATTTGTCCTCAGTGTGAAAAGATAGATCTCAAAATCATACAGTCACTGCTGGAAAGGGTTCAAATATGCAAAAGATGCTGGAAACCTGAAGATTCCGCAGGACATGGAGGATTTTTCTGAAGAACAGTGCTCAGTTTAACTGTTCAGAACAAACAAGGGACTCATGAACAACCCTCACAAAACAAAAAACAGTTGTGGATCATCCAGGTAACCACACACAGTATTAAGAACAGTATTAATAATTTCAGCTATTGTTTTGTCTTGTGGACTAAATGTAAACATCTTTTATGTAAAATATCTTGCTCAGGACAGTACTAATTAAAAATGAACATGCATTTTGTGTGATCTCTCTTATTTTGTTAAAATTACTCACATTTTCACAGATTCTGCAAGGGGTTCACAAACTTTCAAGTGGCACTGTATATATATATATATATATATATATATATATATATATATGTATGTGTGTGTGTGTGTGTGTGTGTGTGTGTGTGTACACGCATACACACACACACACATACATTCACACACACTAATTTATTTTTTGTGGTAATATTTTTTTTGAGATTGAGGGATTCCAGGGCTTCCCCTGCCAGAATAAATGAAAAATGTATTCCAGTATTCCAGATCTCCCTTCTGTCTTGTTCTCACTACTGCAAGCAAAATATCTTAGCACCATCAGGAGGCCGTGGGAGCAGATGGTGTGTGTGAATGTTTTTGGTTGTGAGAGAAAGAAAGATTTAGGCTGCATCTGATCTGATGCTGAAAATGATTTTCGCTTCCGACCAAACAATCTCTTAGAAATAAATGTGAAGTGAGTGACACACTGAGACAAATAAAGAACTTTAATTATAAACAACATATTAACAGATCATTGCTTGAAGGGAAAGTTCACCAAAAAAAAAAGAAAATTCATTTACTCAATAATTTACTCACACACGTCATTCCAAACCTGTATGCCTTTCTTTCTTCTGTGTAGCATAAATGAAGATACAGAAATGTCTCAGTAGTTATTTTACAGTGGAAGTCAATAGTAACCAAAACTGGTTACCAACATTCTTCCAAATAAATAAAGTGTTCTGCAGAAGAAAGTCATAAAGGTTTGGAATGATATGAGGGTGAATAAATAATAACAGAATTATCTATTAGTCGATGCTCTGTTCCATGTAAGTTATATTATTCATCCAGACCTTCAGCGTCCAGATGTAAATGTACAAAGCATCGCTTTTAAATATCATCCTGGATGTTTTTCACTCTGGACGTACACTCACTAGTGCTCACATCTCTCATTTTCTCTGCCTGCTCTCCCATTTTCCACATCAATACTTTTCTGTCTGCTACTATCATCCCCCCATCCCTGGAGAAGACAGAGGGGTAGAGTGTGTGTTTGTATCTGCGTGTGTGTATGTGTGTTGTGGGGTCCCAGTAGAGTAGCTCTCAGTGCCTAATGGAGGACAGCATGTAACCAGACACTAGAGCAGAGAGCACAAGCCATCTCTCATCTGTGTATTTGTGCGTGTGTGTATGTGCTTGCATGCATTTGCTTTCAGTTTTCAGTCAGTATTTCACAGTTGGACTGCAGAAGTGGATTAAATCTGTGTTCGAACCTGTGCTCACCTTTAAACTTTCACCCGTCATAACACAAATGCTAATTTTTTTATTTTAGACTGCTACTGTTTGCACTCTCTCTCTGACACTTTTTCTCTAACTGATTTTGCCACACTACCTGAACAGACTACATTCCTATTTCAGGACATGGCGCAGTAAGGTGGGAGGGGGATAAAATTGGAAAGAGAGGTTTATTTTGTTTCATTTGTCCACCAAACTGAGAGCAAGTAACGTGTGTGCGTGTCTGCATATCAGTGTGTGTATGTCAGATGATGTCATGCTGCCTCTGTAATAGTGTGTCTATCTATAAATGTGTGAGAGCTGTGATCACAGACCAGATTTTTTATAAGTATTTATTTTTATCATTTTTTATGTGCATTTGTCTTGGTGATACCATTCATATGCATCTGTGGTTCAGTGTTAGAATGAAGCTATAACTTTGTTCTGTTTTCATATGTGCAGGTGCAGTTACAAGTGCATCCAAACCTGTCGGCTAAAGAAGATGCGCTCCAGCACATTGAGGCACTCATACTACAGCTCCTGAACAAACTGTGTGTTACACAGCCCAGAACAATAGCTGATGTTGAGGTACACATATAGACATATCAGGGATAGGCGGTGTTATCATATACTATATAGTGTACTATGGGAGAAATGTGTCAACTGGCCTCATTTGTGCTATGCAGATGGTGCTATTAGGGAGTATGACTGCTTTACATTATTTACAGTGGCAGTGATAAAAATACATGGAGCAATGTAAAAATATTCAGTGGCACGTGTCCTAAACAATCAAGACTAAAGCGTGCAATTTGCATAATTTTCAATTGATGTGCCTGACGTATGTCTTCAAATGAGGCTCATCCATTCAAAATCTTAAAGTTTAAATTGTGACCTATGCTGGCAAACTGAGTCGGAATGCGCACAGGCTAATTTTGAGCTACATGCAACAAAAAAAAAAAAAAAAAACAAGTGAAAAATGTAGAATTTGAGGTTTTCACAAAAATAAGTTCATTAAGCCCCCGCCTAGCAATCCCAATGCTCCAATTAGCTATTAAACATCTAAAAGTATCTTTATTTGTATGTTTTCTGAGAGGAGTACCTTTTCTCCGCTCGCTTCTCACGCTGAAGTGTGTATATAAAGGTGCTTCTGACTGTGCACGATCCCGATACACATATACACAGATTTACAGTAGGCTAAATATATTTTAAGTATTCACGCAAACATAATCTGTTATATCTTTAAGTGAACGTTTGGAGAACTGTTGGGGAAGAGTATTGGGTGGGTAACATTATGTTAGATCCGTACATTACACTGTCTAAATATAGGCCGTCTGTTGCATTAATGTTAATCAAACAATAAAAGAAAAGAGGGAATCACTCTCTGCTCTTGATTGAACTGCTTTTGTAGTTTTAATAATCAATTTATTTGTAATGAACACACTTAAGTGATTTTTAAATTTTTACAATTTGTTTTTCTTACTTGAATGCTTATGTTTAGATGTAAAATGAAAAAAGTAAAACACTATACACTTGTTTCTTTCTTATTTGTTCTTTTTTGCATCTGTTCTTGTAACAACAAAGATAAAATAAAAATAGCTATATTGTGATTATTAATCTAGTAGTGATTATTAAGAAAATAAGTGGAGGACAAGATGTAATGTGGCATGGTGATTTTGCTTTGGAACCTTAAGAAAACGTTAAATCAGTTTTTCTCTAGATTTACTTTGGTGACTCCAATTTCAAACAGGTGTAGCTCAGTCATTTTTCGTCCGATTCCAACAAATCATATATCATTTTGAAGGTCTTTTAATGTAGAATGTAAAAAACTTGTCATCACTTTTATGAAACATTAATATGTGTATATATATATATATATATATATATATATATATATATATATATATATATATATATATATATATATATATATATATATATATATATATATATAATTTTTTATATATAATTTTTTTTTTTTGACATTATGATGATAGGACAGTTTAGACTTGACAGGAAGCAAAGTGAGAGAGAGGGGGGGGCGTTATCAGAAAATGTCCTCAAGCTGGGATTCGAACTCGAGACGCCCGTAGCGCAACAGCGCTGTATGTCAGCGCGCTGCCCACAAGGCTATCGGCACCGTATGAATCATATTTTTATGAACATAGTAAAATCAAGAGGTTGACTTGATGTGTAATCACAGGATCGTGTCCAGAAGACGTTCCCTAATCCCATCGATAAATGGGCCATGGCAGACGCTCAGGGTGCGATAGAGAAGCGCAAGCGAAGGAACCCACTGCTGCTGCCAGTCGATAAAATACATCCACTACTGAAGGTGCGAAAACCTCAAACACATACTCAACATTCACAAACTCACAGCACACAGAGTAACACATGGCTGGTTTTGTGTGTGCAGGAAGTGCTGGGTTATAAGATCGACTATCATGTGTGTCTGTATATTGTTGCTGTGCTGGAGTACATCTCAGCCGACATCCTCAAGCTGGCTGGAAACTATGTGAGCAACATTCGACATTATGAGATCAGCCAGCAAGACATCACTGTCTCTATGTGTGCTGACAAGGTCAGAAATGTGTGTGTGTGTGTGTGTGTGTGTGTGTGTGTCTGTGTGTGTTTTTTAAAAAGTTACTGATTCATCATATCTATATAAATAGTTGTTGTTTCTTGAAAGGATGTTACGAGTGAAGTTACTGAAGAAATTAAATTTAGCGATGACATAAAACAATTAATGCAACTGTTTATTTCTAATGAGTCTGAAACATGGAGACATTCTTAATCCCTAATTAAATTATAAATTAAATACAATTAAAAAAAAAGATGGACAGTTAATTAAGAAACGACAATTAAGTCATTATAAGTGTGTTACACTAAATTTTATTTGAGTTCATCAGATCTGAAACCTGCAAAATATGTTGTCGGTGGCCCTAGGGTCTGATAAATCTAGCTCAAGATGATGCAAAATCTACAAAAAATCTCATTTAAAATACATGTTAAGATCTGAGAAATGTTGTTTATATTCATTCAAATTTCATGTTTCTTATATCATTTTTTTTTTATTTAATTTTTTTACTGTGATACCATAATATTGTTGTCTTAAAACCAAGTGATTTAAAGTTTTGTGATGCTTATCATCTGTTATTTTATTATTGTTCTTGTTGCTGTTATTTTCAGATATTATTATTTTATGCAAAGCTACTCTACTCCAATAATCATGAAAGCTTTTTTCTGAATTAGTAGGTCTGAATACCAAGACCAATAAAGATTAACTACAAAAATGATAGTGAACAGTTGAAATTGATTATTTTAATGTATTAACAGTATTGCTTTTGTGTGTGTGCCTTCAGGTTTTAATGGATATGTTCGATCAGGAAGAGGAGATGGGGCTGGTGTCTCAGAGTGTAGAGGAGGTGTCTTCCTCTGGTGTGCTCACATATGATGACCTTGTGCGTCTGGAGATCGCTGAGGAGCGCCAGTATCTGCGAGAACTCGATCTCATCATCAAAGTATTCCGCCAAGCCTTTACGTCCAATAGCAAACTCTTCTCCGCTCAGGTGCGTTCTTCTGACCAATCAGAACATGTGAACTGATGGAAATATTCATACTGGCAGGGATTAGCTATTTGCATTCTCTTTATCATAAATTATTCTCAGTTTTCTCTCTCTCCGCTATGTGTGTAGGATGTGGAGCTGGCATTCAGTAATATTCTAGAGGTTCACGAGTTAACAGTTAAGCTGTTGGGTCTTATTGAGGATGCTGTAGAAATGACAGCCGACGGTAGTCCACACCCCCTTGTGGGCAGCTGCTTCGAAGACCTCGCTGAGGTACGGAAACTCATAAACACTCATGAGAGTCCAAAAATGAGAAATACCATCATGTATGATGTACCTTACTGCGCTGTTAGAAACGTTTGTTTGTGTATATCTGTTGTGTGAAGGAGCAGGCGTTTGATCCCTATGAGACACTCTCTCAGGACATCCTCTGTAAAGAATTCTGTCAACATTTCAACACTCTGATGTCCCGCCCCACTGTTGCTCTGTACTTTCAGGTCAGCACCAACACTGGCTTCTTATTGGTTCATCTTTTTTCAATCTTGAATTTTTTTCCACCTAAATTATAGGGATTTTAAAATACTGGCTGACACAGATCTGCCGGTAATTATTTTCATGTTATGGCACGTAACGAATAAATTGGCAATATTAAAATTCTACCATTTTGTCTAAATAAATTCAAAATAAAAACATTTATAAATGCTTCACTTTAAAGTGAATTTTGGTGGCACAGTATGAAAAATGGATATTAATTTTGAGATTTGCTAAAGATTACATTTATCAGTGTTATTAAATTTCGAACATTGTTACAGCAGTGATAAACTAAATGGGAAAAAATATGTGGAAAGAAGCGTGCACAATTAAATACCTAATTTCAACAGATACCAGTGAATTTAAGTAAATAATATTAGTTGATAACTGGCAGTGTTAGTTTAGTATTATTTATATTCTTTTTAAGTATTTATTAATATTTGAATTAGCTTTACTGTCATATTTTCCATTTTCATTTTAATTTTAGGTTTAAAGTTTTAGTAATATTGTTTTGTGCTTTTTTAAAAAAAAAAATATTTCTGTATAGCTTTGATTTAAATTAGTTTTAGCAATTTTAGTACTAAAACTTATTTTATTCCAGTTAGTTGCCAAGGCAGCATTTCTGATGTTCAGTTGTTTTAATAGTATTTTATCTGATATTTGTTTTAGTTTTTGTTACCAATAACTACACTGATAATTGATATATACCTGCTACATACCTAATAAATTTAAACCTGTTTAAAAATAGGTAATATCTCCAGACACTAAGGATTCCTCTTTTTTTTTTAAGTTTCAAACTACTTTATCTCTACAAAAATAAATGAACTGATCAATATTGTTTTTTTATGTAGGTTAGTGTTGCATGGATCAGTTTCAATCATGTTTGCGTCACTTTTATCCAGTACCGTACCTCTTAGAAGTGACTCTAACTGAAATTTAAAATGCTGCTTTTAGAGTTTTGCTAATTAAGACAACCTATTCTTTCATTAGTCGAACTTGGAAATCACATGTACCACATTTTGAGGGGAAATAATCCAATCTAAAAAGAGACTTGTGGGAACAGGGAGAGGGCGGGCATTGGAATCAAAGCCTTCATCTCTGCAGGCATGAGCTCAGATGTTCTCTCTCCTGTGGTGTGTTTCAGTCAATTGCAGAGGGTTTTAAGGAGGCAGTGCAGTATGTGCTTCCTCAGTTGATGATGGTTCCCGTTTACCACTGCATGCACTACTTTGAACTGTTACAGGTGAGTACTAAACACGCTTCACACTCAGTCAGTAACCTATAGCTGTGTAATGTGGAATTTGAGGTTTGTGTATCATTGTCTCTGTAGCAATTGCAGGAGTGCAGTGAAGACCAAGACGACAGAGAGTGTTTAAAACAGGCTCAAACTGCACTGATCAACCTACAATGCAGCATTGAACGCATATATGCTAAACACCAACCACGGCGCAAACAAGGGTAACGCAAACACCAGGGCTTGCACAACTATGTGTCTGTACCAAATCCCATTTTCATCTTTCTTTTTTTGTGACTTTCTTTTTTAGGGAGCCACTGTATCGGTTATATAGTCGTGCATCTCGCAGCAAGCAGGCAGCAATAAAGCGTATGAATGACATCCAGAGGAGTATTGATGGCTGGGAGGGCAGAGATATCGGCCAGTGCTGCAGCCAGTTCATCATGGAGGGGGCGCTCCTACGGGCCGGAGCCAAGCACGAACGGCACAACTTCCTGTTCGACGGTCTCATGATAAGCTGCAAAGCCAACCAGAGCTCTAGGTTGCCAGGGGCGGGCAGTGGGGCGGAGTTTCGTCTGAAAGAGAAGTTTGTTTTACGCAAGTATCGCATTGTAGATCGTGAGGATTCACCAGAGTTTCGTCACGCATTTGAGCTGGTGGGCCGCGAGGAAAGCGGTGCCGTGTTCAGTGCACGTTCAGCGGAAGAGAAGAGTGCATGGATGGCCGCGCTGGTCACACTGCAGTACCGGCCCACTCTGGACCGCATGCTGGACACCGTCCTGCACCGCGAGGAACAAGCACAACCACTGAGGCTGCCGTCACCGGATGTTTACCGGTTTGCCATACAGGATTCTGAGGAGAACATCGTATTTGAGGAGGGAGCGCAGCGCAAGACTGGAATCCCTATTATTAAGGCCGGGACAGTTGTCAAGCTTATTGAGAGACTGACTTACCACATGTATGCAGGTACAGAATAAAACACTCCTTTAGATCAAAAGGTTTTTAAGAAAGAAATTCAGTCAAAGGTCTCCAAACTTTTGCCTACCAGTGTGTTTATTTGTGTGTCCTCGGGTGCCTTTTATAAGTACTGTTCTTCTTTTCCACACAGACCCAAATTTCGTGCGTACATTTCTGACTACGTACCGTTCTTTCTGTAAACCACAAGACCTGCTCACACTACTGATTGAAAGGTAAAGCACACATACACTTGTCTCACACATGTTCAGTCAATGAGAAGAGAGGAAGTCTGTTAAATTATTCACAGCTCTGCCATCACTCTAAAATGCTGGCATGTCCATCAGGGAGTTTGTTGCATTTACACACATTGGTTTGTAAAGTTAACATTGTCTGCTGTTTCTTTTTGTGTTTCCCTTTCATGTTAGAATGTATATATAGTATGTGCATGCAATTTAGTTTTAATTGTTTCCCCATGATGCTTCAGGATTGAGATTCCAGAGCCAGAGCCATCAGAAGCAGACCTAGAGGCACTTTGGAATGGAGAGCAACCAATGGCGGCCGAGCTTCAGAGATTTCGCAGAGAATACGTGCAGCCTGTCCAACTCAGGTAAAACACACACGTTCTCATAGCACACCCATATATGACGCACTCATGATAATATAACAATTTAAAATAACTGTTTTCTATTTCTATTATATATCTTAAAAATGCAATTTATTCCTGTAATGGCAAAGCTGAATTTTCAGCAGCCATTACTCCAGTCTTCAGTCACATGACCCTTCAGAAATCATTCTAAAATGTTGATTTGGTGCTCAAGATACATTTCTAATTATTATCAGTGTTGAAAACAGAAAAGTTGTTAGTTAATATTTTAGTGGGAACTGATACATTTTTTAATTCATTGAAACTTCAAAAGAACAGCATTTATTTGAACTAGAAATATTTTGCAGTAATTTAATGCATTCTTGCTAAATAAAAATATTAATTTCTGTAAAATATAAAAACTTCATGAACTCAAACTTTTGAACAGTAGTGTTTATTTATTTATATTTTTATTTATTTTTATTTTTTATTGTTTTTGTAAGACCAACCATCCTGTTGTTTCATCTTGTGCTCATTTCAGTCAATGTCACCACACACAGTCCTGCTGTCCATCAACACTAATAGTGTCTGTGAGCTCGTCGGTCTGATGTCTGTATGTGTGTCATTAGGGTTCTGAATGTATTCCGTCAGTGGGTAGAACATCACTTTTATGACTTTGAGAATGATCCTGAACTCAGCTGTGGACTCGAAGAATACCTCACCAGCACCACACAACTTAGAGGTACGTACACACACTCTAACAATGCTGAGTGTCCATGCATGATGCTCATACATACACACATACTCAGTGAGACACACACAGGTTTAGAGACTGATATCTGATATTCTGTTTTTCAGGTAAATCGATGCGCAAGTGGGTGGAGTCTATCATCAAGATCATGAGGCGGAAGAAACAAACTCAATCTAATGGCATTAGTCACAACATCACCTTTGAGAGCCCACCTCCTCCTATTGAATGGCACATCAGCCGTCCTGGAAGCATTGACACCTTTGACCTCATGACCCTTCATCCAATAGAAATTGCTCGTCAGTTAACACTTCTAGAGTCTGATCTGTACAGGTGAGCAAATCAGAACTATAAGGATGTATAAGAAAGACAGTACATTGACTAATAATTGTACTTAATAATTGTTTGTACAATTGACTAATTGTAATAATTTGTGTGCTTAGAGCCGTTCGTCCATCTGAGCTGGTAGGAAGCGTTTGGACAAAAGAAGATAAAGAGAAGAATTCTCCAAATCTGCTGAGGATGATTAGACACACAACCAACCTCACTTTGTGGTTTGAAAAGTGAGTAACTAGCACATAGCCAATTGCATCATCTCCATAAACAGTACAACACATTTCATGTTGAAGAAAAACATCTGATGTTATCAATTCTGTAAGTGAATTCTTTGTTTCTCTCTCTGTCACTCAGGTGTATAGTAGAGGCTGAAAATGTGGATGAGAGGGTTGCTGTGTTCTCTCGTATTATTGAGATCCTGCAGGTGTTTCAAGAGCTCAATAACTTTAATGGAGTTTTGGAGATTGTGAGCGCCATCAACTCGGTACCGGTGTATCGTCTCGACCACACGTTTGAGGTGACCTGTTCGTTTATTATGCACTCATAGTGTGAATCAGAATGGTAATTGACAGATAATAATGGAATATATGGTTTTGCTGTGTATATGTAGGCCGTGCCTGAGAGGAAGAGGAGGATTCTAGAGGAAGCTGTTGAACTCAGTCAGGATCATTTTAAGAAATACCTCGCCAAGCTCAAATCCATCAACCCTCCTTGCGTACCTTTCTTTGGTAAGAGAAAGATCTGCTTTGTAACAAACTAGAATGTGTTTAAAAATGCACTAAGGTAGTAAGGTTTTTTAAATATTTTGGAAGAAGTCTTTTGTGCTCCTTAGGCTGCATTTATTTTGTCAAAACAGTAAAAACAAACGGATATTACTGATATTTTATTGAAATATTACAATTCAAAATAACTATTTTCTGTTGTGTATTTTGAAATGTAATTTATTCCTGTGATGGCAAAGCTGAATTTTCAGCAGTCATTACTCCAGTCTTCAAAAAGATATGATATTTTTGTGGAAACCAATTCTTGAATGAATAGAAAGCTCTAAAAAAAACAGCATTTATTTCAAATAGAAATCTTTTGTAACATTATGAATGTCTTTACCATCACTGTTGATCAGTTTAATCTGTCCTTGGTGAATAAAAGTATTAATTTCTTTTTTCAAATCTTACTGACTCCAAAATTTTTAACAGCATTGTACGTGTGTGTGTGTGTGATGTTTCCTGTCTGTTTGCTCTGTGTATTCAGGTATCTACCTGACTAACATTCTGAAGACTGAAGAGGGAAATCCAGATTTTCTAAAACGTGATGGAAAAGAACTGATCAACTTTAGCAAAAGACGCAAGGTAGCAGAAATCACTGGAGAAATCCAGCAGTACCAGAACCAGCCCTACTGCCTCAAAGTAGAACACGATATAAAGGTCTGTATGTTCATTACTCACTCTCACTTTTTTCCTCTACCTCCGTCTAGTTCTTATGATGTTAAGAAGAGTTTGTTTGTCTTGTAGAGGTTTTTCGAAAATCTGAATCCAATGGGAAACATGAGTGAGAAGGACTTTTCTGACTACCTGTTCAACAAGTCTCTAGAGATTGAACCACGGAACTGCAAACAGCCACCCAGATTTGTGAGTTTTTGCTGTTGTTGTTGTTAAAAAACACTGTTTATATATAAAAATAATTATTAAAGGGTTAGTTCACCCAAAAATGAAAATTAGCCCATGTTTTACTCACACTCAAAGCATCCTAGGTGTATATGACTTTCTTCTTTCAGACGAATCCAGTCAGAGTTAATAAAAGTTTTCCTGACTCTTCCAAGCGTTAGAATGGGAGTAGGTGGGTGTTTTTGTTCAACAGTCCAAAAGTAGTCAAATAAAGTGCGCGCATCCATAATAAAACGTGCCTCACACGGCTCCGGGGGGTGAATAAAGGCGTCCTGTAGCGTATCAATGCGTTTTTGTAAGAAAAATAACCATATTGAAAATGTTAGAAATACTTTTCTCTCACTTCTGCTGACTGTCATGCGTGCAAGCCATTTACGGAATTACGGATGCGTGCGCTTTATTTGACTACTTTTGGACTGTTGAACAAAAACACCCGCCTACTCCCATTCTAACGCTTGAAAGAGCCAGGAAAATTTTTAATATAACTCCGATTGGAAAGTCATACACACCTAGGATGCTTTGAGGGTGAGTAAAACATGGGCTAATTTTTTCATTTTTGGGTGAACTAACCCTTTAAATAATTAAAACAAACAAAAAAATGATTCCATTTACATTTATTCACAACGTCAATTTATTTATTAGGCAGCAATGTTTTTTTTTTTTTGTTTAAACTTTATAGTTTATTTGGAGAGGTTGTTTATTCATTAATTTTTATATATTTTATGTATTCATTTATTTTTTTTTGACTTTTTGGCTTAAATTAATACATTTTAGCCTGGAATTTAACAATTGAAGCTAAAAATAAAAGTAATAATAGTAAGAATAGTAGTAATAATGTAAACAAAAAATCTCACTAATCGACTGGACATTTTATTGGAAATTATTTTTGTGTGAAAGGCTTTCTAACCCTTTTTTATGTACAAATTTCATGTTGATGCTCATTTCATGTTGACAAGCATCAACTTCTAACTAATCAATTTTGAAAATAGGTAGTTTACCACATCCTTATTAGATCCATGGCTTCTTTCTGAACATTGATGGTACGAGAAAGAATTCTTCAAGAGATTAATCTCTTGACATGAATATAATAGAGCGATAATGTGTTGTGTTTTCACTGTGTTCATGAGTTATGTGAGGTGGTTTAAGTTTACAACAGTATGTTGGTTTTGTGTCATATAGCCCAGAAAGACTACGTATTCTCTGAAGTCTCCTGGTGTGCGGCCGGTGCGGCAAGCATCAGGAGGAGGAGGGACGCTGAAAGGTCACCCAGTGCCATTAGAACGAGAACCACCTCACAAAATCACCTTCAGGAGCATCGCAGAAACAGAACCTGAGACTCCCCCTTCTCTCCCCACCTCTCCAAACACACCCACACCTCCCCAGTCTGCCTGCTCTGACCTCAACTCGGTGTTCAGTGAGCCTGACCTGAGCAGCTCCTATGGTGAGAGAGGGGAGTGGCGGTAACTCAATGGTTAAGGATCAGCTAGTAAACTAGTGCATCATTTTTTCCCTATACATGCTTAAAAGTTTTTTGTTTGTCTTTCTGCAGGTAACAACACCATATTTGCCTCAGTTTTCCTGCCTCAGTCCAGTAAGTGTGAAGTCCTAATTTTCCTCAAGCAGATCTCGCTTGCTTTATGTGACAAGACTGTAAGACGATGTGTTTTCTCTCTTTGTCAGAGTCTCAGTCTGTGTCGTTTGGCAACTTACACCATTTGATTGGCGATGAGCTACTTAAACCCCCTCCATTACCTCCCCGCAGGAAAGATACTGCTTCAGAGACCAAGGTGACTTGCATAGTATTAAGGAAGTTACTTTGAAACTATACGTGCTATAATGTCCACACACTGAAAATAAAGCTCCAAAACCTTTTTTTTTTTTTTTTTTTTTCGAGAATCCACTGGGGGGGAAAAATGGAGCTTTATTTTTCAGTGTGTGGACATTGTTTTTGTTTATTTAATTTTCTTTTTTGTCCTGCTCTTGAACTCAATTTTTTGGTCTTTTTGGATATGCACACCTTTTTGTATTTTTTTTTTTGTTTGTTTTTTTTCTCTCTCAAACTATACATGCTGTTCATGATTTAAAGAGTTGACAACATAGCTACAAATCGCTTTTAACAAAATATTTTACAAAAAATGGAAACTTTTTGATAATTCCTTTATGTAGATTTTCCAGAATGCTTTCGTTTTTGGCAGTTACCGATATCTGTATTTTCATTGCATTTTTTTTTTTTTAATATAGGGTATAGAAACCAAAAGAATATCATAATAGTTGGCTAATTTGTGTAGATTTAGATGTTTTCTTCAATAACTTTCATGCTTAAATTAGACCTGTTGAAATGTATTATTACAAGCTGCTGTTACTTTAACTGTTTATTTTAATGTTCTATCATATTTTATCTTTCATTTAATGGTAGAGCACACATTTAGAGTGGTACAGTAATCACAACCAATGCTAGTATTGGTATCAGTGCATCCCTACCTTTATGGTTTTGTGAACTTTCTGAACAAACTTTAATTTACTAGAAGGAATCAAACTTGTTGAAGCATGTTGTAGTACATAGGGGTGGGTGATATGGCAAAAATGTATTTCTGGTGGGATTATGATCTAGTCTTATCATAATTCTTTTTCAAGTTGGATTTGAGACACTTTTTTTGGTTACTGAGTTAGTATAACCAAACAAATTTCCCTATTAAAATAATGTAGACATACAAGGTAAAAAAAACAACACATACCCATACACATTACTTTTAGCATTTGTGACGCTTGTGAAAATGCATTAATTTTGTTGTATTTTATTTTTTCTCTAATCCATTATTTAAAAAATGAATTGCAAATTATCAGCATAATTAGAGTGTAAATTGTATTGTATTGAGTGTATTTGGTTTTGTTTTTTTTTTTGTTTTTTTTTTTTGCTTTACTAAGATTTTATTTAGTTTCACAGGCTTTCATCATTGCCTCACATTGTGCCATCACATTTACACAAGTGCATTCTGTCCTCTCTTAAGTTAAGTTCCAGGCCTGAAAGTCCTCCCGCCATTCCACCACGACAGCCTCCTCCTCCTCGCCTGCAACCACGTGTTCCAGTGATCAATGGGCCAACAGACGGGCCGCTGCCGAGCCCCCCGCCCCCTCCGCCCCGCGATCCCCTGCCGGACACACCTCCGCCAGTTCCGCAGCGACCGCCGGAGATCTTCATCAACTACCCAGTGAACATGCAGCCGTCTCCAGGAGGCCGTTTCCTCTGGGACTTCACCAGCTTGCCTAGCACTCCCAACACCCCTCCTGGCACGCCCTCGCCCCGTGTTCCGCCCCCCGGCACGCCTTCTCCACGCGTGCCTCGGCGCCCCTGCACGCCCAGCGTCAGTCAACCCAGCCTGGTCCACCTGCCCCCGCCCACTCCGGCCCCTCCCATACCGCCTCGGCACAACTCCACCCCCGCGCTGCCAAAACTGCCCCCCAAGACTTACAAGAGAGAACTCTCTCAATCCACACACTCTCTCTCACAGCCATCCATACACACTCTCTCGCTAGTTGACAACAGGGACAGCAACGAATAAGAGCATCACACCCTAAAACACAGACGTGAGTGTGTGTGTATTTTAACAACGTTTAACCTGGAACCAGACAATCTGATGCTAATGAAAACCTGAAGACGCTCATTGCTCTCGAGGAATGTGATTATCACTCATTTTTCACATCCGTCACATTCAGCGTGCAGAGCTACGCAAGGTCATGTGCTCGTCGACAGCACATTCACTGATGGAAATGCTGCTCTGAGGCCTTTCACCACCGTCAGACTCTGCTGTGGATGTTTATTTGGTTGCAGGTCAAAGGTCAACCAGGGTTCAACCCAAACACCCTCAGCACGCCTCTCTTCGGTTGCCTTTAACTCACAGCCGTGACCTTGACCAGAGATTGTACCCTTCAGGTGAACTCTTGACATTTTGGTGAGAGCTTTTTCCTTACACTATTTAAAGCCAATATGATGTCTTAACCTTTCCCCTCAAAGGCGTACTCGTCTATTCGTCGATTCATCACAAACCGATACTTATGCCCCTTGATTTCCGCACCAGACTCTTAATGTGCCTTCAATATCAGTACTGAACAAAATGTAAGCATTTGCCTTGACCATGCTTAGAACAAATGTCGACAACACCTCCGTTCGTCCGTTTGTGCGCGTGCGCTCCAAGTATTCTGTACAGTGACATATCTGCCCTCACTTCTCACTTCGGCGCCGTGGCAGCCCAGTTGCTGATGTATCTACTGACAATCTCAGTCTGAGACCCACCAGATTCACACAATGTTGTAGAGTGTTTGGTGTGGACCAGTGTCAAGTTTGTGTGTCTTAATAGTGTGCGGTGAGCCTTTTTTTGCACTTTAGGGCAGTACTGTTACAGACAGGCAGAGGACTCAAACTCACAATCCTGTGACCTTATGACCCTGTCCTGCTAACCCCCGTCCTCTGGGCTGGTCAGGACAACCGTCGGGCTGTTTCCCAAAACTCATTAACTTTGGGACACGGTCAGAATGTTCTATTGTAAATCACGCCTCCTGCTTTCATTCAGGTCCACTCCATCAACCGAACCATGTCCATACAGGAAGGGCTTCATCACCAGAGCAATTCCTGTCCAGTCAACCACGGAAATGGTCTCCGAGGCGATCAGCCATAGAGGGACTGCAGTGTTTTGTAGTGATGTCACATCCTGTATGTGTAGAATCTCATCCTAGCCACTCCCACTGAGATGATTGGTCAATTGGTTTGAAGTGTTAGTAATTCCCAAAAACTCACTGTTTGTGTGTGTGTGCGTGCGTGCGTGTATATGTGTGTGTGTGAGCATTCAAGGCCTGTAACTGCTTTTGTACCATGTTCTCCATGAGACTCATTAATAAACTCGCAGTCTTATTTTCTATTGAATGTTTTTATTCCTCTGTTTATGTGCATTCTGTTACATCAAAGTGTTTATTTCTCTCTGACAGATCACATCATGCTGGAAGACGTTTGTTGAATTTAGCTGTCGTGAGGGCGCTGGTGCTTCATGTCAGTTCACAGTGAGAAGTCGTCGTCATTTGTAATCTCAGATTTTTACAAAAGTTTCTAGTTATTTCATTGGATGAAGTAGAGACATTCCCTGTGTATAGTTGCACTAGTTTGTGTCAGACTGTACTGCAGGGTCCTTCGCTGTCCTCACTGTCATGCCACACTGCTTCAGCCCGCTGGACTCCAGTCCCTCTATATGCAGATCTAAAACAACACATACATACACACATTACTACTTTGGAGTGCCCTTAACTGGCATCACACAGTTTTAAAGTTTAGCGCAGAGATAACTGCACATAATTTTATTGGATTTCAGAAATTGTTCAGAATGGCATACTACTGGCTCTGCAGATGACATGTAGATGATCAAGATCAGTTATATCAGATATATTTGCATGCTTAGAGGTAAGTGCTGTAGCTAAAATTAACTAAACAGTAAACTAAACTCCAGTTGCAATAAAAGGATGATGCTAGAGAATTGTAATCCAAGCCAATTATTTGTGTTTGCATTGCCTTTCTTCTGATCCCAACATTAGGAAAGAGTGGATGAACTTTTTATTTTTTTATTTTATTTTTTTTATTAAGTGTTACAGAAAATATTTATAACAGACATGCATCAAGATGATCTTTATTTTTAATGAAGATCCAGGTTATGTCAGTAAGAACTTGGTTCTTTGTTCAAGTTAATTATCGCAAATTTGTGTACAATCAAGGCACAATTTGATGCAGGATTTTCAGAAAGACTGAAACTAAAAAATTATGCTGCGCTGACAATATTGGATCTGACAGTAATGTCGCATCACAAGTGTAAATAACTGTTTTTACGTGGTCACTATGGCTTTGTCTGTTATTATAGATCATTTGATATGTACTGAGTATTTATGCATTTTTAACCTAAATCACTGCAGCGTCTATCAGTGAAGCATGTAGGCTGTCAAATATACACAACTGTTAGCCAATCATAGCAGTGGGCGTTTACTTCTGAGTCTACAATCCGCCATGCCCATTCAAACAGAGCGTTCTGATGAGGGGGGTTAAAAACAGGACAGAAAATAGCCTATTGTATTTTTTTTATTCTAAAATCTTGATAACAGTGGACAAAATAATAAACAAGGCAATTCATGTCCCCTTTGTAGTTAGATTTGTAGTTAATTGATTGCACCAGCATCCTAAATTAGCACAAAGTGCCAAATGCAATACAAGTGGCCTTTAGATCAAATTGAATGACGGGAATGATAATCTCACTGTTGTGGAAAGACATTTTTATACAAATTTACATAAAGGCTTAACTGTTTTATAACTGAGATTATTAAATGTTCTGTTGTGTACTGCTTATTTTGGCAGGTCATCGAGTTAGCATCCTATTCCAAATGGAGCCATACTCCCCTTACCGTGATTGGTCTGTCTCTTGCTGCTGATTAATGATCTGATTGGTCGAGCTGAAAGACACTGAGTTCTCTTTTGCAGTTGCATCACCCTGAAAGAGAGAAGGTGAGTATTTTTCTTAGAAATGGTTCATGTGATATTTCAGCGGCTGCATCCAAAGTCACATACTTACTCAAAAACAGTGTGAAAAGAGTAGTATGTCTGACTTCATAGTTTTCATAAAACAGCAGGTGAAAACTTCCTGGATGTCTTACTACTTCTGGTGCGATTCTGAAGTGACATCCAATGGACATTACTATCCCATGAGGCCACGGGAGAGGATTTGGGAATGGCAGCTGACACAACTGATGCTGGTAGGTCACATGACAAATGTTGTATGTCCAGATTACATTCATGCTATATGTTCATACTATATAGAACATACTTTTTTAACATGAAGCATGAAGCAATTACTAAAGGTGTACCTACAGATGCAGCCAATGTTTTTGGTGCAAAACAGTTTGAGCAACATTATAAGTGGACCTCAAAATAGTGATTCAAAATTGTTGTGGGCTTGTGCTAATTTTTGTGTGAAGTCTCAAACCTGTGAGTAAGTCGGGTCCCAAATCGGCCGGAAGGCACTGGCGGGGATTCTGTGTGGTTTTGGGGCACGTGTTTTTCCTTGCACCCCAATGCGAACCTCAGCAGGAATAGGAGCCCGTCTGGGAATCTGCCACGGCATGCATAATCCTCCCCCTGCCTGCACGGCTGAAGCGTTGTGAGTGTAAGATGGTTTGAGGAGAACTGGAACCTCGCTGTCCTCTTCATCATCATCCTCATCATCATGTGCTTCCGCTCCCCTGAGCCGATTCAGAGTTTCATTTGGGCTACAGGTCGTTACAGAAGAGAAGTCAAAAACGGATGCGTCAGCCACGTCGCAGTCTGTGTCCCCGTCATCGAGACGGTGCGGTGGAGGGTACAGCTCAGAGGTGTATACTCGTCCATGGAGCCCCGGAGAACCACACACACGCACGGCCAGACCAGCCGAGGAGCTCTGACCCTTGGCAGCAGTAGTGAGGTTTCCCTCGACGCCTACAGGTGGCACAGAGTTCAGAAAGTGGCCGGCTTCTCTAGGATGACGAGGGAAGGGTACGCAGATGGGACCCGTGTGGCTCTGCCCTGCGCTGCCATTCCACATGTACTCTGAAGTCCAGCCACCAGGGGGCAGATCACACATATGCTCACGGCCCTTTCTGAGCGGAGACATTAATGTTTAGTATAGGTAAGAAAAAAATCCAAATTAAATTACATTTTAAAAAGTAAATTCTAATTACATTAAATCTGACTGCTGATTACAAATGTGGTTTAAATGAGGGATTTTTAAAGTCAACATGAAATGACAATGTATTTTATTTTTTTAAATGTGTTTTAGATCTTATTGTGAATGATTCGTTTCATATTTAAAAAAAAAAAAAAAAAAAACTTCTAAAAGCAGCTATATATTTATTAAGACATGCTCATACTCTTATATTATGAAGATGACATGTTGTTTGAAAATTAAATAATTCCCATTTATGTTTCCAATACAAATAATCCATATTTACAGGCTCAAATTGATTTAGTTTTTTAATTTTTTAATATATTTAGATTTGTTACAGTTGCTCCAAATTTTGTGGCATTTTTTTTTTCATACATTAAAGCAGCTGAAAAAAAGAAATTACTTAAAATTCTATAAAGCACTTTAAAATTGAATTATTTAATTATTAATTATTTAATTTGTTAAATCATTTTATGGAGATTGCACTGCCAAAGAACATTTCAGCAACAATTCACTGGGGAAAGAAGCAAATTTAATAATTTAGAACTGATAAATGCCCATAATTTTAAAACTCATATTAATTTCCAGGTCTAGTAATCACAACTGAAAAATGGAATAAATATGCATAAATCAAACATTTTTGTGTTCAACAATGATAATATATTTGTATCCAATTATGGAAGTAGCTACATTTAAATGTTTATATGGGAATTACCTATTAACATCTACATCATTTGCAATCATATAGAAATTGCTTGATTTTTGTATATATATATATATATATATTATTATTATTTTTTTTTTTTTGCTCTAATTTCTGTATAACATGCTGTATTACCTTAAAATGCCACTGGGCCGAGGTAGCGTCTGTGAGATGCCAACACGACAGCATTTCCTCTGGTGTACAGTGCTGTCTATGCCTGCACCCGCTGTGACGCTGGCTGTATCCGCATTAATGTTGGCACAGTACTTGGTAAAAGCGGAAGGGCCACAGTCGGGGCTCTCGGCACAGCACCTGCTTCTCAAACTGCAGACACACTAAAATTAGCATCAACCACCTGCCACAAAAGCCAGTTTCATCCAGTTAAACAGAAGAGCTCTTCATAAAATTCACACTTACTGAAGCTTTACTTGACAGACAAACAGGCAAATTAATAGGACTGACCCTTGTTCAGGCCCCACCCCCTCTTCGCATGGCCCCGCCTTCGCCAAGGTCATGTGACAGCTTGTGCAGAGGTCCCACAGCACCCGCTCGCTCTCCTGTAGTGAACACCAGTCTGCATGTCCAGCGCCAGAACTGCGTAACAGAGCCTGGTGGAAATAGGAAGAGCAGTAGAGATGCAGTGTCTTTTGTAGCAACACTGAAATTTAAAATCACTTAGAAAACAGAAGACTGCATTTTAGGAAGATAATGAATACTGTATGCACTGAACTGCTTGTCTCAGACAGTAGTGCACCAGTGTGCAAAGCAGACTAAGGTGGCATGAGTCCAGCAATGCGGTAATGCCATCTGGACCCTGCTCGACTGTGCTGTAGCATTCACTGCCGTCTCATAGGCTACAACCCCCGTGTCATGTCTAGCATCACAATATTTTCCATATTTCTATTTTTCTTGACCTAAATTTAACATAACGTCAGCTGTTTAACGGAGTCAGATTATACATTTCACTATATAAACTAAAGATTCTTGAATTCTGTTGACTGTGTCTGTCATGCTGTTGATCACCATAGAAAATGATTAAGACTCATCTCTTAGTAAAAAAAAAAAAAACTAATGTTTGCAGCTATATACTTATAATGGAAGCTCAACAAATACAATGTATACAGTACTTTTTTAAAAGAAATTAATACTTATATATTAAGGGACACATTAAACTGATCAAAAGTGACAGTAAAGACATAATGTTATAAAATATTTCTATTTCATATAAACACTGTTCTATTGTAATTTCTATTCATCAAACAATCCTGAAAAAAGTATCACAGTTTCCACTGTTTTCAACATATTAATAGGAAATCATCATATCAGAATGCTTTCTGAAGAACTGACTGAAAATTTAAGCTTTGCCATCACAGGAATAAATTATACTTTAAAACATATGGGGAAAAAACTGACTTTTAAAACATTTCACAATATTACTGATCAGAGACTCCTTTCAAAAACATTAAAATATCTTATTGACCCCAAACCTTTGAACGGTCATATATATATGAGATATGAAATTAATAATAGCTGTTATAAGTCACAGTAGGGTGTGTTGTGACAGCTACTATTGCATTCATGACTGCATAAATCAGATCTTTTTATTACTAAATGTTTAAACGTTTATAAAATGTTTTTAAATAATTTTTATATGATTACAATGCATGCATGACCCAGTCATCGTGAATTTCTAGACCCAGAGTTTACAATCACTTCTTTTTACATGAAAATCTCTGCTGTTTACATAAACGCATCACTGGTAATGCAGGAGTTCATGAATCTAGAATAGTCTCAACTGAAGGATATACACACCTTTACTCATCAAAATAACAAGCATTGTGTGTTACTGTGAACATATAGTCATTTAGTTTTATCAAGTTTATTCTGCAGGTATGTGACTCACCTGTATGATGTTCAGGTATGTGTGGATGCGTGAAACAGGAGTGAAAAGTAGTGAAAGCAATCTGAAGCTCTCTTTCTCCTCCTAGCAGAAAAACATAAACACATGAAATCAATATTATGCAAAAGTAAAAATCAATAGACTTATATGTGAATTTAGATGTAAGTGGACCTGGTTGCTGTAGACTCATTTGCAAAACATTTACTGCTGCTGAGCTAGACACAAAACGGTCATCACTGTGTGCTTAAGCATCTTTCATAACATGAAAAAGGAAGTTCTTGCCTGTGCATTTTGTGGATTGCTGTGGGGTGAAGTTGTAATGATCTCTGTTCTCAGGACAGTTCCCAGACTGGCCACGTATCCAAGATATGCCTCAGAGAAGGACTTCTGCAGAAGGACAAACAATGAATGTATGAAAACAGCAATATTATAAAATATTACTACAATTTTAAAATAACTAAAATGTAATTTATTCCTGTGATGCAAAGCTGAATTTTCAGCATCATTACTCCAGTCTTCATTGTCACATGATCCTTCAGAAATCATTCACAGATGCTGATTTGCTACTCAAGAAACATTTATCAATCCTTCGCATTTTTGGAAAAATGTGATATTAGGATTGTTTGATGAATAGAAAGTTCAAAAACAGCATTCTATATTAGAATTTTTTGTAATAATGTAAGTCTTTAATGTCACTTTTGATTAATTTAATAAAGGATCACAAATGATTATTTTAATAGTAAATGGCATTACATTGTTCTGTCCAGTGAGATTGAGAAACGCATCCCCAGCAGCACAGCTTCTCTCATCCGTGGTCAGTCGTTCTTCTAGGGTGTTGCGGAACAGCAGGTGGTGCTGTAGCATCTGATCAATATGCTTTACAAACACCACACTGTCTCACAAACACACAAATGCACTTGTTATAGTGCGTGATACAGACAGAGATAAGGAGATTACATGAAATAGTGATAATGATTGTAGTTCTCTACTTTTGCTCAGCAGATTTGTATTTCTCATAGAGCTGATTCAAACTAGACACATAATCGCGTTCAGACCGCAACAGCATCTCCACCACACCCCGCCTCCTGCCTGACACAAAGAGACAGAGAGACATGAGGACCCACATGTGAATATAGAGCAGTTAAAAGGCTTGGAGATCAGGTTATTTACCCCGCCGTAGGCAGCTGTGTGTTACATGGCAGGAAAGAGAATCTGCACCTGAAACAGTAAACAAAATCAGCTGTACTGTGACTGCACAGTTTAAGGATTTTTAATAGTATTTACTTCCCCTCATTTAATTTCTACCACATTTTAGCTACACTATGTAATTTTTGGTCCTCTAGCGGCTGAAAGCATAAAACTATATGTATATGCATAAATTATATGTATATGCATTATATGTATATATACATACAATGCATATACATATAATTTATGCATATACACACAATGAGGATTACAGTGTAATATGTATATGCATATTTGCATTGCTTTGACCGCTTTCTGTAGGTCACATGCCATGATTGGTTGATTGTGTACAATGCTTGCACATTGTTCAAACTACTGTTCAGTAATTACCTTTAGCAAATATGAAAACAATAGGAAGACAAAGCAAAAACATGGAAAAACGCACAGAAGAATGATGAAAGTATGCATTTAATTGGAAAATTCATCCCAACAGCTCTAAAATACAAACAATTATTATAGGCTTTCCATAGGGATTTAAGGACGAAACACTGTTTGGAGGATGGTTTTAAGTTGCTCTCACTCATTATTAACATTTTGTTAATTTCCAGCAGAAATAGTTACATAGTGTAACTTTAACATATATTTAAATATATATATTTAGGGTATGTTTACACAACAACGATTATACTAAAAACCGAAAAGTCTTTTCTTTATGTTTTCAAAATGGTCCCAGTTTTCACAGATCCGCAAAAATGAGTAAAAATGCTGTATTAGGCATGCCAGGCCAGTAATTGGCGATGTCACTTAAAAAAAAAACAAACAAAAAAAAAACCCTATCCACCTGCAAACATATGCATTCCATTAATCTGCATGCACATGACATCACTGTTTTCATAAATTTGTGTTTTTGTAGTCTGTATTGTTTCCAAAAACTTGTAATTTGAAACCCGTTTTTATTTGTTTGTTTGTTTTTTTACCCAAAAAATGAAAGCTCACCTGTATTCTGTCTGGCCCATTGCCACACCTGTAATCCCTGCAGGTAACAGTGTATGAGGAAATCTCCGCCCACAGGTGAAAGGGGAGGAGCCTCTGCAGCACCATTACTCTGTCCGCTACTGTCATCCACTCCATTACTGCATTCACACATCGACACATCAACACACGCACTATAATACAGTTTCAGTCATACTTTAAACTTGTGCATGTCAGAGCGTGTGTATGTGTGTGTGTTTACTTCTCTATTCCTGGATTCTCTGGTGGTTTTCTGTCTTGTGCCTCACAGAGTTGACGAAACTGACAACGCACCTCCTCCAGCTCCTCCTAAAGAGACAGACACAAAAACATAACTTTGACAAACACATAGGCTACAGAACAGATTTACAAGACAGGTGTGTGATCTCACCTTGAGGGACAGCACCAGATTCTCAAGGTGAAGGGCGCGCTTGTTGCAGCCATGTCTTGTGTCCTCCAGCTGGCTCTGCAGCTCAGTGTCTCCCTGCTGAATCTGATTCAGCTCCAGCAGCGCACGAGAAAACCCTGCCCGCAACTCACACACCATGCCCTGAACCTGAACACAACACATCAAGTGAGACTGATTTTAAATCATTTTATGCAGCTTGCACTGTCAAAGAACAATATCTCGCCAATTGAATATTTTAGAACTGAGAATAGCTAGAAATGTCCATGATTTTAAGACTTGCATTAATAATCACAAGTCATTACACACACCAACCCGAAATGTATTTATAACAGACATAAATGTTTACAATGCTCATATAAGTTTCTTGTTATTTTTCAAACCTATTGAAGAAAGGCTGTGTGTGTTTGTTACCTTAGAGATCTCTCTCTCCAGTTCTCCCTCATGAGATTTCATTTTCTGTGTGAGGATACACAAACATCATTTAACACAGTCTCAAAGGCTTGTAAACATTCTCTGTTGAGAGGCTTTTTTTGACAGGTGACCACGGAGATTTATGTTGGTGTAGTAAGATGCACAGCAGGTCAGTTCTCATGTCTGATGCTTGCTTAGCAGCCATGGTCATCTTATTTAATCTTTTTAATTAGTCACTGCATGAATAGTAAACTATGATCATCTTATCCATTGTATGTTGTTTAACGAGGTTATTCACCAAAGGAATAGTAAGCCAATATCAACTTATCCATTTTTTCAGCTCCGTATAAAAACACTGTTTCTATTGAATCCAAGGCGTGCTTGTGTTTTTACCTAGAGCTGGTCTCTCTGTCAGCGAAGGAGGGTGAAAAGATACCTGCCAAAGAGCTCCACCCTACAACAGAGAGTGAAAAAACATATTTATAATTTTTTTTTCTCAAAAGTATTTCCATAATCTTCACTTTTCTAAAACAGTCTTGTAAATGTAAAACTAAATGGCCTATCAACATTGTAAGTGGCAACCTGAAAACGACAAAAAATGCAGTAGCCTATTCATCAACTCAAATCTTAATAATCAAACTAAGGCTATTATTATTAATAATTCTAATAGTAAGAGATCTGACCGTATGTGCAGCGCGCGCTCACTTACCAGAAAGAGAATCTTCAAGATTTCTTTTTAAGTTTAAATGTTATTCCATTTCTTTGAGACAGAGACGGCCGCATGTTTTTGTAGTTTACTGTCTCTCCCTGCGCTCTCGTGTCCCGGTGTCCGGTGTATCTGGTGTCGTGCACTGCGTCTGTCCGACTGCGGGAGGAGCGGAGGAACGGAACACGGACTGCGCGCGCATTCCGGTGTCTCGGGAACGTTCACTCACGCGCTCCTGCACAGTCAGCAAAAGAGCAGGTTTTCGGCTGATTATTTGACTTCCACTCACATAACAGAGGTCTAGAATGTATTGAGATGGCTAAGGAGAGACTCTGTAAGTGCTTTTGTGATTATTTTAACTTGGGTCAAAATATTTTATTCAATAACCCAAATAATATACCTCTGAATAAATACGTACATTGTAGTAGCCCACTTCGAAAAGGCTGAAAAACTGAACGAGCTTATGTCTCATTAATATTTAATTCTCAGATTAAGCGAGAGGGCGTGTCTTCTACAAAAGAGGCGTGGTTTTCAAACACGTTCAATATGATTGGACGAGTCCTTTAAGTTTGTTTTAAAATAGCCGCGCGTGCGCAGTACGGAGCGCGGTGTGTCGGTGAGTTCGCTTGTTGATCTCTCTCTCGTTTATAACTTTGTTTCTATGTAGCAGTTTAATGCTTCTTTTGAGTAGCTTCGAGGTATCGAGTGCGTAAACAGAATTTGTTATGCAAACGCGAATATATATGAACCTGTTAGTAATGTCTCTTAGCATATTATACTTTTATTTTTCATACATTTACACTGAAATCATCTAAATTTTTCAGTCCCACTGTCACATGATAAGCAAAGCCATCAGAACAAGCTGCTGTTTGGATAGCAGCTCCACATTCAGCTCTCATATGTCAGTGTTGGGGCAGATTAATGATCTTGGTGTCTTTACACGTGTGTCTATGGTAGACTGGAGCAATGAGGACAAGTGAGTTTGATTCATCTGACGAAGAGGACTTTGGTGAAGTGGAAGCCACACCTTTTCAGATCTCATGGTATGCAAAACATACATATACACACTCAACAGCTGGAGAAATATTCATAGATTGAGAGTGATTTGTGGTGTGTGTGTTTTGCAGGTTGTCTCTGTCAGTGGTGGAGTGTTCCCAGTCTCTTGGCATTTGTTCCTTACCTGGTAAAATTAATGAATGAACTGTCTCGCTTTGTGTGCTCATTTCATAAATATTAATAAACATTTCTGCTAGGGCTGCATGATTTGGGGAAATAAATTGACAAACCTTTTTTATAATTAAAAAAAAAAGTTGCTCCAGGTTTGCTATGCTTGTAAACAAATGTATAATAAGAATTAAAAATGATAACTGTATTTTACAGTACAACTTTTACAATTTTACAATTACGATACTAATTTAAAAGAAACTGAAACCCTGGATCATGAGCTACTTGTGTGTAATTGAACACAGTGCCGTGGTTCACCCTGAATAATAGCACTAAGCCATAACATGATGTCACTTTTATTTTAATTTATCATGCAGCTCTAATTTCTGTTCATTTCAGGATGCAGATATAAAGAAACCAGAAGAAACCTGCAGAAAGATGTTGGTGAGTCTAGCTGACACGCACACATACAGTAATAGTCAGTTGTTCTCAACCTGGCTACAGGTCTGTTCTGATTGGTTAGCGAAAGAGCAAAGTAAAATCAATGTTAAATTCTTATAATAAAATGCAACTAACTTTATGATCATGCATAATTAGGATATCAAAATAAACTGTCTTTTTAACTTCTAAAGGTGAGGCCAGAACGCAGTTACTAATCAAAATCCATGGTGTTTAGTCACAAATTCTTGTCAGTTAGTTAAAGGTAGTCAAATTAGTCAGATACAAACAGAGGTTCTTTGGCATCCTCTCAGCCTCAAAAAAAAAAAAAAACACCCAGACTCATTAAATCAAAATGGACCATTCAAGGCAATTGCAGCAATTACCAAATGACAACGTTGCAATCCAGTCATCTCCCTTGTGGACAAACTTGTCTCGTCCTACCTTTTTTTTTTCTTGTTCAAGAAGCTGTTTCATTTGGATATGTCACAATAGGGGAGAAAAGACTCCAATTTCCATTTCATGACATATGAGTTTATTTGCATAAGTATGGTTTGTGCCAACCCCCCAAAAATGTTGTGCAGTGAGTTATTAGAAAACAACCAATTTTCCTATTCAGTCTATGTCATGCTGTTTTTGCATTTAGCAGGGCCTGTTTGTGGTTATATTAATAAATTTCAGAGTTTGGAAATGTTATGGATATTTTTGTTTTCTTGGATACAATATATATATATATATATATATATATATATATATATATATATATATATATATATATACATACATACATACATACATACATACATACATATATATTTTTTACTGTTTTGTTTCACAGCTTGATGTCCTGACTGTGATTTATCTGGTGTGTGTGTGTTTGTTTGTGTGTAGCTGAGATGCGTGATCAGGGTGTGGAGGACGTGTTTGTGTTCTGTACCAGAGGAGAGCTGGTGCGCTACAGGGTGCCCTGTCTGTTAGAGGTTTATTCTCAGAATGGACTCAGGGTGCACCACCTCCCCTTCCCGGACGGGGACGCCCCAGAGCTTCCGCAATGCAGCTGCATTCTGGAAGAACTGCAGGACTGCCTGCAGAATCAGCGCAGGACTGTCATACAGTAAGAAACACTCTTAGTTACTCAATTCAGAGCTATTCCTCCAACCCCAGTGAAAGAAATGTAATCAGTTTACCTTTTTTAACAAATTTAACAGAAATATTTCCATATATTCTGGCTGAACTCCTTGTGCAAACAAAAACTCCTTGTGCAAACAAAAATCTCTCTGGATTATTACAATTAATGGCAAAATGTTTGGAATTGTAAACTGATATTTCCTACTAACACACTGCAGCAAAAGTTAAAAATAACTGACTTAAAACCTTTTTTTAGCTAGTGAAAATATTAGTGTTAATAATTTTGGTCACCACTGTGTGTGTGTGTATATATCTTTTAAATTGAACTATATTTTAAAGTTTTAGGACAACTTGTATTAACATTATTGTTTAAAGGACATACTTTTCGGCAAGGATGCACTGAATTAATGTTCAAAATTTACAGAAATCTTTTGTAACATTATAATAATCAAAATAACAAATGCAACTGTTTTCAACATTCATAATAAAGATAAATGTTTCTTGAGCACCAAATCAGCCTATTAGAATGATTTCTGAAGGATCATGTGCTAAAAATTCAGCTTTGCTATTATGGGATAAATTTTATTTTAAAAATACTATATTTTTACTGTATCAAATAAATGCAGCCTTGGTGAGCATAAGAAACTCACATAAACCTAAATAAACATAACTATATATACGTAACTATGTGTGTGTATATATATATATATATATATATACATACACACACACACACACAAACACTTTCATATTAAAATTAGAAAAACATCAGATTTTATTTGTGTTTTTATTCCCCCACAGTTGTTATGGAGGTCTGGGACGCTCAGGGTTAAGTAAGTATCAAATGCTCAAACAGGGTTCAGTCTTATGATTAACGTTAGTCCCGTGTGTGTGATTAGGAGTGTAACTTGTGCTTCATTGTCACAGTTGCTGCATGTTTGCTGCTGCAGCTCTCTGTGTCCATGACACCCAGTGCTGCTCTGGAGATCCTGAGGGAGCTGAGAGGAGGTGGAGCCATTCAGACCGTCAAGGCAAGAGGCAACATCCAGAAACCTACATGCATCACTTCCACCTAACCATACAGCTAAGCTGTTAATGATGCTTTCTCATTTGTCTCTTATAGCAATACAACTTCCTTCATGAGTTTCGGGAGAAGTTTGAAGCATATCAAGAAACCAAAGAGCGGCTTTCAGAGAGATCAGTATCCAGATGATGTAAAAGCAGAAAAAAAGACAAATTACTTTGCTTGGTAGTTTTGCTCTATGGATTTTTCTCTACTTTATGAATGCATTTGTTTCTTTTCTGATGGCACTTTAAAAATTCTGTATTTTTATAAGTCGATCTAATAATATTGTGCTTAATATATAACTTTAACTTTGCAATTAAATGGGTGTTGTTCAGCAAGTGAGTCTTAAAGGTGCAGTAAGTGATTTCTGAGAAACACTGTTGAAAATTGTAATCAACACCCAAACAAATAATTTTGTGAATATTTTCTATGTATGTTGAAACAAATTGTTTGTACATAGTCCTGGCTGAGAAAAAAACTAAGTGGATTGGACCGATCGGACCGAGCGCCACAACACTCTTGTAGCCAATCAGCAATTGGGAGGAGAGAGCGTGAGCAAGCGGGAGATTTGACTAGACTAGAAAGAGACATGCATTAAAAATGTCGGCAGAGATGGGAAGTAACGAAGTACAAATACTTCGTTACTGTACTTAAGTACATTTTTCTGGTATCGGTACTTCAATATTTATTTTTCTGACTACTTTTTACTTTTACTCCTTACATTTTTACACAAATATCTGTACTTTCTACTTCTTACATTTTCAAACCAAGCTCGTTACTTTAGTTTTGGTGGATCACCATTCGATAACAAATCTATAATAAATCATGAATCGGTTAGTCTTGCGCCAAAAGGTTTCTATCAGTTTCTATCAGAGTAGTGAATGCAAGAGACTCGAGAATGGAGTGGATCAGAGAGGCAAAATTACTGACCTGTTCATGACTTCAAGTGCAGGTCAGTTTCATCTGTAAATAGGCTGTAGTTTTGTGTTTGTTTACTTAAGAATTAAACAGCTAGCAACTCTTAGCAGTAGCAGCCAGATGATTAATAATAGCCTACTGTAAACTAAACTAAATTACTATCATCACTCAAAATACTGTATGATAAAGGACATCATTATCTACTGTAAAATTACAGTAGTAATTTAGCAAACAAATGTTATAAAACATCATTTAATAATACGTTTAGAGGAGAGGTAGCTAGCAGATAACAGCACAACCCTTATGAAAATTCAAACCAAAAACCATGGTTATAAACCATGGTAACCACAAATTAACAATGGTTTTGCTACACTAACTGTAGTGTACTGTCTAAACATGAAATGTGTAGTAAAACTATAGTTGTAAATGAAAACAGATTGTAATCAATCTGCCAAAAACAAAAAAAAAAACATGGTTACTATACTTTTACTGTAATAAACTATGGTTAACTTTGGTAAGAGAAAAATATGACTCATGATAATGCAATAACGTACAGTGTTAGGATTTTTCTTTAAATATATTGTCATGATGTAGTTATTATTGTATTAATTTTGACATTTAGGCAATTTAAAAGTATAGTTTCGCTAAATCTGTAGTATTTAAGTCATAAGATAGAACAGCAACACATGGTCATAATGTGATACTTTAAAATGAACTAAAAAAAGTTATGTTATTGCAAACAGAATACAATGAGGTGGTTGTTTTGCAACACGGTGGAGACAGTTCTGTTCATAACAGTAGATGGCTGATAGGAAAATTGACAGGTACAAGAAAATTAGTGGAAAAAAGTAAACACACACAAAGTAAGATGTAGAGAGATATCATGGAAAATGAAGAGACTGAAAAGGAAAATGGAAGTGAAGGTGCAGTTCAATAGAGAACCTTTAATTATTTTGCATGGCCCCAGCCTAAAGTTTTAAACCTTTTTTAAAATGTGATGGCCATACAAAAAAAAAAAAAGTTATTCGTGGTTTCAGAATTTGTTGTGTGTGTATGGGATGGCCTGGATGAGTGAGATTTCCTTGCCTGAAATTTTGTCCCAGTCCTGCCCTGTTCTACGTGGTGGTTGTACAGTCATGATACATTCATTAGCTAACAAAATATGAAATGTAAGTTATTTTGTATTAATGTGTCAATATGACGTGAGGTCCAGTTACCAGCGTGACACTAAAACAGGTAATAGTAATGGGTCATTTTTACTTAAATGTCATAGCCAATACTTTACTTTTAACTTGAGTAAAAAAGTGTAGCCAGTACTTCTACTTTTACCAAAGTATTTTTAAACATGAGTATCTGTACTTCTACTTGAGTGAAGGATGTGTACACTTTTGCCATCTCTGAATGATGTTACTGAATGTGAGTAACATTGATTTTGCTATATTTCACAAATATAGCATGCTGTTGCAATATTAGCTAGTGTTGCTGGTGCTTGGCATCAGCTATGATGAAAACATTCATTTCAGCAGACACGGGTGAGCTGTCTTGATAAGCCATCTGTTATAGTTGAATGTGTTGCATGTCGATTTTAGACATCAACAGTGTTTCTTAGAAATCGGTTAGTGCCTAAACACGATGTTGTCTGTATTAATCCTGGCCAGTCAATCAAATTGAGAGAAATATTTATTTTTGTGTCTAGGAAACCATATGTTGCTTATGTGAGTAACTTATGGTGGATTAAGTTATGCAGCTGTTGGCAATAACTCCTGGCAATTCTTTCTTATCAAAGTGGTCATTAGTAAGGAAATTTATAAAGTTTGCAACAATTACCTATGAAGTAAACTAAGGTAACATGAACCAAACCAAATGCTGTCATGAATGATGAAAAATATTTTTTCATATATTTTATATTTGCCACGAGAATACTTTTTGCATTTAGCATTACATGTCACAAAATTAGCAATATCATTCATAAGTGATTATATTAATTAAAAAAAAAAATTACTCTAAACCCATTTTTACCATAATTACTTTAGACAAATGGAATAAACTTAAAAAATGCCATCATAAAATGAGCATTTGTCTATGGGGAGCTTTATTGGGAACTTTAAGCAATATAACAAGCCAAAAAGAAAAAAAAAAAAAAATCACAATTTACTATAGCTCTTGCAAGACTTTATAACATTCAAATGCACATAATGCTGGTTTCACACACACGGGGGAAAAAAGCAAACATAAAAAAATCTAAATCAAATCACAGGGAAAATCAAAAATAACTTATTACTCTGAATTTCACTTGGTTGTCCAGCTTGGTGATTATGAACAGCCATCAGTGTGGTAAAAATCCTTCCACACACCTCTGCTCTGAATCCAGATACAAACTCTACAGCATCACCTCAGGACTAAAGCCTCTGTTTGTGATTACTGACAGGCTAAAAGAAAATGGCATCTTGGCACACTGAGATCATGCCAACATCAAACCAAAATATTTAAAATAGTGTCCACACTCACCTCTATCTCACAAAAACATAATGGAAGTAAAACAAAATCAGAAAACAATTACACTTAGAAATACAAAATGCACACAAAAATAAATTTAAAAGCAAAAAAAAAAAAAAAAAAAGTTACATGTGGAGTATTTCCAGGGTGTATGTGTGAAGTAAAGCCTTCAACACACTGAAAGCATCAGTTTCCTCATTTCCTACCAAAAAGACAGTAAACAGTGGTTTTAACACACTTGAAATGGAGCATTCATCTGATAAGAACCATCAACATGAAGCAGACCACCAGCATGAGCTCAAAAACACGGACTTGCAAGATCATGAACCACCAAAGCAGCACAAGACTCTGAAGGACAAATTAAAGAACTGACTGAGCTACAAGGCAGTAATATATTTAAGATAAAATAATTCTGTAAAAATGCTACAATCAAGATCTTTATTTTGTCCCACAGTTTGAAAACACAAGATTAAAATCTTTGCACATTTCCATCAGTGGTATAGTATTGAAGCCCTTGTGCCTCTGCATTGGACACGATCTGGTCAATGTAAACTGTTTCATCTCATCTGCTGATGCTTTCAGTGTGTGAAGTGCTTTGGCATTGGTGCGGCATGTGTATATAAGTCTAAACAGGTTGTACTGAAGAGTTGGTAATCATTTATTTTTGCATGTGTGGTTATGGAGTTGTGCGGGCTGCTTGCGTCCTGGATTGTTCTTGGCCAATGAGGTGTAAATAAAGTCAATGTCCTTTTGAAACAGCCAAGCAGAACAGAGAGAGATGGCCGAGTCCAAATTCAGCTCCATTTGGGTTTTAAAATCAGCATCTCAAACGCTTCCTTATATGCTTTCCAGCTGTATCCAGTTTAGGAGCTCACCAAAACATAGATCATCCTACAATAGAAACACCAGAGAGAAAACATAAGCTATAGGGTTTCTGATGAAACAACATGATAGATAGATAGATAGATAGATAGATAGATAGATAGATAGATAGATAGATAGATAGATAGATAGAAAGACATAACTCCAGTGTTCAGTGTCACATGATCCTTCAGAAATCATTCTAATATGCTGCTTAAGATTTGTGTGATACAGCGATACTGGATTTTTTAGATTCTCTAAATGAATAAAGTTCAAATAAATTGCATTAATTTGAAACAAATCTTTTGTAACATTATAAATGTCTTTACTCCTACTTGTAATCAATTTAATGTATCCTCGCTGAATAAAAGTATTAATTTCTTAGGGGAAAAAACATACTGACTCTTAACTTTTGAATGAAAATTTATATAAAAATAAAATCTAAATATATAAAAATGGTATTTTTAAACTCTACGTACCCGTAAAGATAGTAGAAGAATGAGAGGAGGTAGAATGCAAGTTTGCACCATCCCTCCTTCTGACAGTATGCAAGAATATCTGCGTTCATTATTGTAGTGGGGTCATACAATCCAGGTCCACTCATCACAGGGCGGCTCATATACCTGCACACAAACAAACACTTGATGTTGCACTTTGAGCAAGAACAGTGTTGACTAATCACTTATTAACTTTAGAGAAACTAGTTTGAAATCTGCTGAGGTGTTTGATATATAGCCAATAAATATGAAATGTGTGTTTCTCTGCGATTCATTTAGGGCTGAGGGCCCCACCCACCTCCAGACGTGATAGGCCAGCAGAGGCATGTTGAGTCCAAGCGTCAGCCATTCTGCGGCACACAGAAACATTACGCAGAAGAACACATGGATGAGGTACTCCGGCAAGACGAGCTGAGGAAGCCAAATAATACATGGTCAGAAGACAACACAAATACACAGATCCATCTCAGAGACTAGAGTTCTATTGCACCTGAAGCCTGTGCCCCAAGTCTAGCCAATCAGGTGTAAGAATCATTCATATTACCCCCCATGCCATGAGCTCCAGTACTTACTGATCTGCATAAGTACATCTAAATCTCTCTAAACCTCAAAAGAGCAGGATCTGCTGAGAATACATATCATAAATTATCATTTAAAGGAATAGTTCACCCAAAAATGAAAATCAGCTCACCCTTAGGTTATAAAACATGTTCATTAGAACAAATTTTGAGAAATCTATCATTACATCACTTGCTCACTAATGGATCCTCTACAGTAAATGGGTGCCGTCAGAATGCTGATTAAAAACATCACAATAATCCAGTAAGTAATAGATTTATTACAAACACACAGCTTTTTTGACATTAATTGCTGGACTGGAGTCATGTGAATTACTATTATGATGCTGTTTTTATCAGCTGTTTGGACTCTCATTCTGATGGCACCCATTCACTCCAGAGGATCCATTGGTGAGCAAGAGATGTAGTACTAAATTTCTCCAAATGTGCTCTGATGAAGAAACAAACTCATCTACATCATCGTTGGCCAGGGGTAAGCGCATCTTCAGCAAATTTTCATTTTTGGGTGAACAATTCTTTTAAAGCAAATGTTTAATTAAAATATTTTTAAATGTAAACTCAAACCAGTGACCTTAAATTACTGGGAAGAGATTGAAAAATACAAAAATGCCTAAATAGTATGTGAAGAATTCAATCCATTTAATGGGGAGGAGAGAATCTTTGATCCATTTAAGAATTTATGACATCAAGTTCAAAATTCAAACCATCCAGAGGTTCTCTGCTCAATAACCTCTGAAACAGGGCATCTATTGTATCCTACAGCTGTTGAAGTTTGTAAAGCACATGTACCCCATCTGCTTTAGATTTAGTTAAATATAGAGTGCTGATTTTCTTTTATTAGGCAAATAGAACATCTGGCCATTAGCAATTTACAGCAAAAAAAAAAAAAAAAAAAACAGACAGGTCAACATTATCTACATCCCCAGCCCACAGACAAAGATATGGGAACAGAGGCAGGATCGTGTTTTTTCCACAGGGATACAATGCCAGGCAGAGTGAGAACAGCAGCCATGCTGAGGGAGGGAGCAGCTACAAGGACCCCAGGCTGCCCCTGCCATGCCTGATCATAACCGGTAAATGTAGAGGCAACACATGAAGCCCATGCAAAAAGAGAGAAAATGTGTATTCTGCTTTTGCCCAACACAAACACATTGTAAAAAAATTAATTCAAACTGTCAATGGCGATTCTGAAGAACATAAATATGTAAAATGGCCTCAAAACTCATTAAGCATTTACTTCTGAGAATGATCAGACACATCCAACCAGAAATACCCCTTTCTAAAGGATACTACTGCTTGACTCAAATTAATGTGCACTCACTACACCCGCCCTTCTTTCCCGTTCATAATTAATCTCATCCATCACACGAGTGCACTTGAAATAATGATTTCTTCTGAAATACACTTTCTAAGTGAGACGTCATAAATGGAGTTAGTCGCTCTGGGTAAAGAGCAAACAGAGGGAGGGACAGAACAGCACATGCATGTTCTGAGCATTTGCAAGTCTTTTCAGTTAACACTTTTCCCTGTAAACCGCTGTCTTTCCTACTCTCAAATAAACACCTGTGCAGATAGCATCTATGCCTGTGCCCAAACCCACAGTAACAAACTAAACCAGCCAAACATGAGCAAAATAAGAGCAACCCTAAAGGAGCAATCTGGGTTTTGTTCATTCGGCAGATGTGATGGCGTTTGCAACAAAGACAACCTCTGATATCAAGCTGTCTAGTTGGCGTAATCCAGGTCCTGTCTCTCTGCTTGGCTTGTTTGTACATTTGTGAGGTGTTAGTTAACTGAAAAGACATTTGTAAACACTCCGCTCGTGCACACAGAGAGACTGTTACTGATCTTAAGCTGAATTCTGGTACCAACCTTCAGAGCAAGCCTGACCCTTTTAATTTTTTTCACCCTGTCAACTGTCTTTGAGCCAATCAGAGAAAAAAGGTAAAAGCAAATATTCAGAAAATAAGACACAAAATGCAAATCAGAAAACTCGAACCAAAGTAGTGTTAGTGTTGGAAAGCAACATTCACTGCAGATGATTTCATCGATTAGCAGAACAGTGTTGAGACAGAAGAGAAGAAACAGGAGTGCATGCATCACACGCCATCTCTCCAAAACCTCTCACTTACCGGGTTTAACGTGTTACATTGGTCTATAGGATTCTTATAGTCAGTCTTCAGCTCATCAAATGCAATTATCTGAAAAACAGGGAGGACAAAAACAGTACATGATCAATATGCAATCACAGATCCTACATTGTCATATGTCAGGAATATGTTATTCTTTAAGAATCAACACTTTTAATTTTTTTTTAAAAACGTGCTGAATGAATTACATTTTAAATTAATATTAAATTATAAACAGACTTTGACAAATATGAAATCGCAAACATCAGATCTTAAAAAGCTTAATATTTTAGGATTTGTGATGCAGGAGAGATTATGTCAATTTAAAATACTTTATTAGAGAAACACCAGAAATCTTTATGCATTTCTCTTTGTTTCATCTGTAAACTCAAGTGTTATGTTTATGACCCATCCCAGATTCTGAATCATTCAGATTATTTACTCATGATTACTTATAAATACCAAAATCTAATTTATTACTTAAACTAATATTATTATATGAAACTCAAACATTTCCCCTTAATCTTGGGAAAATAAGTGTGGAAATCAATATTCCCTTTACTGCTGTGACATCTGTCTGCATCTGGCATATTAGGCAGAAATGTGATACTGGTTATGAAAGTGTTATTATCTCTTAAACAGGTTAATGGCATCAGCCAGCAATGAATCAGCCTGAGAGATCTGAACAGTGGTGCTGTTCTGTCCGCAAATAACTCAAAATGTGACTCCAATTTTAACAAAAAAATAAAATTAAATAAGTTACGTATAAATCTTATATACAAAGGCCCAAATGATGCAGACCGACCCAGAGACTCTAGACTGAGACGATCATGTATAAATGATTTCACTGCATCAGGTTTTTGTTGTTTATTAGCGTTTGCTTTATGTTGTTGATTTTAGCAGCAGTTCTGATTTAACACTGATCTGTAAACACATGCACGAGAGATAAACGGGAGCGCGCGCCCATCCGCCCGTGGTCACCACTAACAGATATGACAAGCTGATAAACACAGCGTGCATTAAATGTGGCAAATTCTGTAGATAACAGTTAGAGGCCCCTAACTGTTTAACAGAAGAATAGCGGTGATGATAATAATGGGTGTCACCAGCTCGCGCTCGTGCCATTCATTCGCGCTCTGCTGTGTGTCTAACTAATGTTACTATCCGCCGAGTATCTGTGTGCTCAAAGTCTCCCCAGTTTGGCTGGAGTTTAATCAAAATACTTACATGCCAAATAGCGAAGAAGATAAGCGCCGCGGTCAGCAGTAGAGCCAGCATATAACAAAAGGCCGCGAATGTGAACGCCATTTTTCGCTCATGTGGAATTATCCAGACCGACGACTGCTGTGACGTCATGTGTTCGACTGCTGCGCAGAATGGTCAGAGTGTGACATCAAAGTATCGCGAGAGCGATTCGAAAGCTTAAAGGGTTAGTTCACCCCAAAATGAAAATTATGTCATTAATTACTCACCCTCATGTCGTTCCAAACCCGTAAGTCCTTAGTTCATCTTCGGAACACAAATTAAGATATTTCTGATTAAATCGGAGAGCTATCTGACCCTCCATAGACAGTAACGCAACTGAAATGTTGCAGGTCCAGAAAACTAGTAAATACATTGGTAAAACAGGTCCATGTGACATCAGTGGCTCTCGCGGTACTTTGAAGTCATTCTGCGCAGCTCCGCTTCAGGTCGAACACACCTGTTGAGACAGCTGTACGTCACGTGACCGAAAAAGTCACGTGGATACTCGAAAAACCGCGATATCAGGGGAAACCCCTAGTATAAATACATAAAAAAATAAAATAAAAATGACACTCCAAACTCATGTTTTTCCGTGGAACACAAAATGACCGTTTTTGAAAAAATTTTATGCTCCTCTATTCAAACATATTACTATATTTCAAGTCTTCTTAAACCACAGACTAAGATTTAGGCCGATATTCCCTGATATTTCTTTCTGCCAATGCTCTGAAATCTCCATCCCAAATTTTATTGATTATATCTGACTGAAAATTAGTAAACTTTATAAAATGCTGGCACATATTAATCGCACACATTAAAGCATAAAGAGCTCATTTGTGTGATGCACTAGAAGTGATGCCAGTTTAATCTGCTTGAATATGGAAACATACAATTTGGTGATCTCTGACATAATCATTTACTCGACTGCCTGGATCTCACTGCATCAAAAAGTAATATTTTTCTTATATGAAATTCACACATCTTTATCTAATCTTAGGAACATAAAGGAAAAGGTGATCCTGCTGAATGTCACTGCTGTGACTGGCATCATAGAAATCTTTTAAAAACCTTTATCATTTCGTAGTAAGCTGCAGATGTCTAGCATACCGCATGTTGTGCTGAACATTAATAATGTTATTATAATGGCTAGTAAAATAAAAAATGAATCTGAGAAATAAAGAGGAATTATTCACTGAGATATGTTCAGACATACGGAAATGTAAAGCCAGCTAACTGCAAACAAACAAGCAAACCTATGATGAGATTCTTCACTTCCTAGGACAAGATAAAATGTGTGGTCATCAGGTGATGCATGTTTGTCAAGGACTACTAGATCAATAAAGCACAACCAGACAAATAAAATAAAAACCACACGAAAATGACTGTGGGTAGAAAGTTCTAATGCTTGTACCAGTGACCTAATATTGGTTTACTAATGCAAACCCAGCATTTGTGGAATATAGAATAGCTAATGCCTAAACTACCATGTCTGTTTGTAATGGAATTACATTTGCTCTCTTACCAGATACTTCCTACCCAAGTAAGCAGGATAGAATGCAGAAAATTCCCACCTGTAAACTTTGCTAAAACCAGTAACGTGCCCATATTTAACATGTTAACATTCAGTGTAATTATATTTTGTATCAGACATTATTTCACACTTTGCTTACAGAATAAATGTCAAATAAATAAAAAAACATGATGCACAGTACAATTAAGATGATTAAAAATAGAACAATATCAATCAAGAACACTCCAGTTAAGCACATTGTCGCATTTTCAAAGGAAAAAAACCTTTTAATTATTCAAAACAGCAGACAAATGTAATTGAGACACATATTGAAAGGTTAACCATTTTTCTGGTTTCAAGAGAGAACTTGAATTATAAATGATCAGGAAAAGCTTCTTCAGTCATTAAAAAGTAAATGTTAAACACATACACAGTTCACTACTGTATGGGACACATCATGTGATGTCCACATCATACAAACCACCAAAGTGAGCAATCAGCGTTTAGTAGGAAACGGCACTAATCACAGGTGTTACGGCTTCTAAACATGTACAGAGATGAGCCTGACCCACATTAGAGCTCACAAATTCTGAAAGATGTGAGATCTGCCGAGGTATTACTTATCAAACCCATAATAACATCACTTCCCTTAAACTATTCATATAACTCTGTTAAGCTCTGAACATTTAAGAAATTTCCAGTGTTTACATTTTGCCAATAGAAAGATTGTTTTTACATAAATACGGAAATAGTGATGCTATGCATAAACTTAAGAATAGTGACACCAGCTTTATTCAAGCGTTTAGTTGGACAGTGAGAAAGAGTAATTTAGAATAACAGAGGAATTAATTATGAGATGATTGCCTGTGGCAGAATAACACCATAGCACATCTCTGCCGATGTACATCTAAACTTACACATATCCAAAAAGGTAGGACAGATCTGTGATTAAGGACATCCAGGTGACAAATTCTATGTCCCCTCTCCCAAAAATACTAAATCAAGTAAAATTAGTCCCAGAACTTTCACCCAATTGTCCTAACAGATTCTAGATCTTTAGTCGAGATTTGTTTATCACGCTGTGAGCACAGATTTAAAAAGGCAAAAAAGAATGAAGAATGACAACAGGTCAGAAACAGTAAACGATTTCTCCCAAAAATATCAGTAAGACTTTTGACCTCTTCACCTACCGTTACAGTTCAACACATATCAAGCCAAAATAATTCATATTTGGTCAAATTAAAGTTAGAAAATGCATTACAAAGGAAGAAAATGTTTGTCCCTTATCAGGGCTTTACATGAAGACTTATGTGATTTTATACCAAAACGGGCAAAACATGCCACATTATAGATTTTCACAATGTTTAAATCTGTTGCAGTGTCATCTAGCATGAAGGATAGCTGACATAAAATCGCAACATGTCATCCAACTATCATGGCAGTAAGACTGAACCGCCTATGCAGGCCAGTACATACGTTACTGCTCAGGGATGAGAGCGGAATGTTTTTAAAAATCCAAGGAATTGTTCAGTGTATATGTGGAATTTGCTTTCACATTTTTTTTTCTTTGCACCTCAAATTTCTGTCATCTTAAACTGGTACAGGCGGGTTTAGAGTTTGGGCAGAAGCATTCAAACATACACAAACAGACATTATCAGATGGACTATGGTATTTTCTCCATTTGGAGGTGATGGTCCCATCTCGGTTACTCTTTAAACACGAGTGTTAGCTTGTTCGGTCCTTTCTTAGCGGAAGAAGCCCAGTTTCTCTTGGAGCCACTCCTCTGTCAAGTCTTCAGTGTTCCTGATCTCAAACACCTGAGAGAAAGCAGATACAGAATTTTTTTTTTAAAAATTATTCCCATCAAATCACTGTGTGTAAGGTTAGGTGTGTTAGTTAGAGCTCACCTTGGTCAGTTCAACCGTCTGTACCAATTTGTTTTTGCTGCCGGCATACATCATCTGCTGCTCAGGTTTGCATCCTGGGAAATTAAGTTTCATTTTAGAGACTACCTCATATTACAGGGTTTGTGCATGTTGACTATTGAATATGTGTATTTTCTTTACCAACAGGACTGGAGAAGATAAAACACAGAGGGTAGGACACTCTCCCATCATCGTGCTGATACTTATAGCTGTAGACTACAAATGTGTCACAGGTTAAGGAATTCATTGATTGTTTAATGTTGAATAGACACATTTCATGTGTTTAATCACAGTACAGCACAGAGTGAGTTTTGTTTTAGTGAAGGATATCTGGGCTGTCTCTCTGGTAGCTCGTTCTTCAGGTCTTCAGGGGAAATATCCTACAAGGAGAAATCAAACCCTGGTTTACACCACTAATCTGCTCAATTATTAGTCCCACTAGAAAGCTGTGTATTGCATGTTCATGCAATAACAGTGTGTATTTACCTCATGCTCCTCCTCCAGAATCACCAGCTGTTTGTCTTTATCAATCTTCACTGTAACCAGAGGTCAAAAACAGCAATATCAGCATTCAGTCCTTACGCTATATGAGAAAGTGTAAACATATATGGAACAGCTTGAGAGTGAAAGCGTTTAATTTCAGTTTGACTCACTGATGATGGCGGCATTATTAGTTTCCTTCCTGAAGCGGAAATCCCGCAACTTTTTCACCAGGTCTTCGTCCACCTCACACACAACTAAAGACTCACTCTGCACACACACACACACATAAACACATTATGGTTACTATTTTCCACATGTCAGTCTGCTTTATTACTATTTTCAGTCTGCTTAGTTAATTGCATCCAAACTTTTGAATAGCAGTAGTGTATATATAATTCATAAAGCTACATAACTGGAGAAACTCCCAATTAACCTCTTTGATTAGGAGTCATACAGGTTAGGGACACACTCAGGGTCCAGAGTTTGTCAAAGTATTGGTTCTCAACTGGGGGCCGGGGTTCACTAGGGGCCTTTGCAAAGTTTTGGGGGGCCCAATAAATCTTACGATTACATAAATGTAGATATAATCTAATCTTAATTAAAATACTAAAAAATACAAATGTTGGAAACAAAAATAAAAATGTGCAACATTAAACTGATCATATTTTTGAGTATTTAGTTTTAGGAACAGATCAGCTTAGATAGTGGAGCCTTCAAATATTGACCTGGACAAAAGGAGTCTTGGAAAACGTTGAGAGTAACAAGACTCTCAGACTGAATGCAGTGAGCATGGGAACTATTGACTATTTCTTCTGATTGTGTAATTCTGTTAACAATCTTAAAATCTCTTAAAACAACTCAACAATAAAACCACCTGTCTACTCTGGCACACAACATCACAAGGAAAAGGAGTTCACAAAAGTCATGCACCATGACGACCGGTGTAGGTCATCATCAGACTGATGTAATCAGGAGAACAGTCACGTTCTTAGCTGTCGATGTGGCGGACGAAGTGGGCAAACGTGTTTTGACGTGCAGTTTTGGTGGAATGCAAAAAATTCATTACATTGCTTGTCATTTCTGCTCTGATTTGATTACATTGTTTGATAGTGGCTTGACGTGCCATTCAAAGTAAAGGAGCTACACCGTCTCTTTGTCGCTTAGCAGATTTCCCAAATTTCCTTGAAATACTGAAGCGTGAGCACGTCTGCAACAGGAAACGAGAATCCCCCGGAGACGCCGGGATTCCATCATATCGCAGTTATGTAGGCAATTCTATCTCGTGAAGATTCGAAACAGAGTTCTGGGGTATATTTAACGCCAAACGTGCCTTTATTTTGGGAAACTTTATGAAGTCGGTGTAATGCAAGAGAGGGTTTGACATGCAGCTCATCACAAAGCACTGGGTGGAACTGCAACAGGGCTCAGAAAAAGCAATCCCTCTAACATACACGTATCCCAGACCGTTGAGGCGTACGGCGTTATTTGTAAATGCCTCCGTATTATTATACATCCTACAAGAGAGGGCCGCCATACAAATGTTTTTATCAATCCAAGGCAGTTTTTGTACTCACCATTTTCACAGACGGCACGAGCTCAGCAGTGCAGGAGTTCTACCGTGCCGCGTCTCGTGACGCTCGTTCGACCAATCAGAGCGCTGGAACGCGCCAGGATTTGCATGAGGGGCTGTACTGGGATCAGTTTATTTCACCCATTGAAGGACAAGATCCCGTCTGATCCCAGAACAGCAGCATTTAGGCATGAACTGATGCTCATGGAAAGAACTATCGGATGCACGATTTTCTCCACCCTACGGGGAAATCGGAGGGTTTAGATAAATTGCCAGCTATTCGTTCAAACTAAATAAATGAGTATTTGAAATGCACGCAAATGTGCCCCAAGTGAATGCATTTAATGCCTTAAAATATAGCCATAATTAATTTATTTACAGTAGTGTAAAATCAGTATTCAATGTACAAGTGACTTTGGTGTTTAAAATGATGATGATGATGATGATGATAAAATATACAGAGCGTATTTCACTAAAAAGCATATTCAGAAATAGCTACAGAACATGTAGCTATTTCTGAATAGTAGCTATTTCATGCTCCTTTTTAAGCATTAGAGTCTTTTTTATTTGTATATGATATAAGCATTAAAAAATATCATATTTTTTCTTAATTTATGGAAAATATAGATTTCAACATTCACCATTTGTTGGAAAAAAAAAAACCTCACCTTTTCAAGGCTCTATTCGTGGAAAGTGGCATTTAGAAAACTGGAAAAGTTTCTAAGCCAGTTGTAAGGCTGTGATTCATTTTATTATGGTTGTTATATTTTAAGCCTCCCAGGGTTGAAAACGCCCCCTTCGTCACAGTAACCCCGCGCATGCGCAGATGAGCCGGCCCATCCCTCAGAGGACACGCCCATCGGGGAGCGTGCGCGTGCATTGCGCTCATATCTGATCTATAAACACACGAGATTGTTCTGTTCCTTTAACTACAGTAGGTAATGTGTTATCCATATTACTTGGTGCTCACAATGTTTTCAAACACACCGTTGAAAACCCTCGATGTTCCAGTTATCACCTCACTTCCTGTGTAGAGTTTAGTAATTCTGACTTTCGGATCTTTTCGGGCGACGGGAACCGGTGCTTCTCTGAACCCCGAATCCTCGGACCGCAGGCCCTGATCCAGTCGAGGTGCTGATGCCCACAAAACTGCTTACAGTTCACTCAGATGCGCATGTATAGCCCTTCACAGATTAATCTATATAGAGTTGGAATGTTGAATTAATCTTACATTTTAAAGTATAACTTAAATATTTACGATAGTGTGTTTGATACAGTGACGTTACGCTCTATTAATAGCGTCTGTATAACTAGTTGTTTACATGTACTAGACTTATGACAGAATCTGAATTGTATGTCATTAAATGTCACTGTTTGTATCTGTTTTAGGCCATGGCAGACTTTTCGGTAAGTGTTTTAACTGTTTTATAAATAATCTTCTTTAATAGTTCACTTTTATCAGCATGGGCTGTATTTTCTCCAGTGTTTGTAAAGTAAGACATTTTGTGTTATTTTATCCATGTTACCAGCAGTAGAAATGAGTAGTAGACCCATTTATTTATTTTTCCCATCAGTTTAATTGCTATACTAGCTTTATTCAGCACATATATTCAAAAATTCAATGCAAAATAGTATAGATATACCAGAATATCCAGTGTATAATATACAGTGAGACCAGCATAAGACCACTAGTGAAAAAGTTTCTGTTGTGCATTCATTTACAATTTAATTATAGAATGTACCTATTTTTGATTAAAATGTATGAAATGAAATGTTGTATTATAATTTATTATAATTATTAGCAAAAGAAAAGTATAAGTTAAAATAAAACATATTTAATAATAAAAAAAATGTTTTGGGTTTTTCGCTATTTTTCTTTAATGACAGCAGCACTTTAGCTGTATCAGCTCCACAAGCCTGATGATCATGTTGTCCAGCATGATTTGATCCAAAGAGCATCTTGTACTTTAGTGGAACCAAAAATGTCTAACCTTTTGCCAAAAGAAATTGAAATGTCACAAATTTGTTTATTTAATTATCTCGTAGTACCTAGAAACATTGCGGAATATTACAAATGATTAATTTGGTATCATGATGTTTTTTTATACAGTCCTACAATTTTCTGTTTATTTACAGGTTTAATTTTTTTTTTAATCTCATATTTTCAATCTGATTTCAGAGTTTTGGACCCCACTGTTTGCCCTAGTTAGTCTTTGGATTTGCAATGATAATAACAGACCAAAGTCTCTCTGATAAAAACTCTCAGCTAGTGTTTTATTTGCTGTGATTTTTCTGCATTCTCTTTCTGTAGCTTTCTGACGCAATCCCAGATGATGTTCCTAATGAAGCATCGAAAACTAAACACACCAACCCATCAGCTCCTGGAAATGGGGCTCCGCCCCCCACTAATCCTGGCTGGCCTGGTATGGCCCCTGGTGGCCCTCATTTCCCACCCTCAGGAGGCCCTGCCCAACCAACAGCACCTGGCTTTCCTCAGACTGGGCCGTCTGCCCCAGGTCCCTTTCCACCCGGCCCAGGAGCCCCGGGCCAGTTTCCCGGAGCCCCTGCTGCCCCAGGTGGATACCCTCCAGGACCGGGCGTACCTGGACAGTTCCCCTCCAACCCTGGAGCTCCAGGACAGTTCCCCTCGATGCCAGGTCAGTTTCCACCAGGTGGGGCACCCATGCCATACCCCGTTCCTGGACAGTTCCCCTCCCCACCTGGGGCTCCACAGGGCCCATATCCAAACGTGCCTTACCCAGCAGGTCCATCTGGGCCTGGCATGTACGGCCCAGGAGGCCCTGGTGCCTTTCCACCAGATGGAGGCCCTGGATATGGAGGAGGAATGTTTCCCCAAGTACCACCAGGATCCTGGGGTTCACCTGGAGGGGGCTTCCCTTCTCAACCTGGCCCACCAGGAGGCTTCGGTCCAGGGCACATGGGACCATATGGAGGGCCTGCAGCTCCAGGTGGAATGCTGGTGAGCAATAATGACTGTTTGAATGGGTCTGCAAAGAGATTTTGCATGTGTCTGCTCATAAGTGCATATGATGGGTGTGTTTGGGTGATGGCTCTGCTTTAATCTGCTGGAGTTTGTTTTATGAGAGTGTTGGTGACAGAAGCATTGCTTTCAGGGTTGTAGGTTTGGCTCTTGAGGTCTGGGATGCTCCTTCTCTGGTCTAATTCTGCTGGATCACATTAAATCTGCAGATCTTAAACTCATGCACATCTTATGTAGATCTCAAAAGCGCCTCTTCTTGTTTTTCAGCCACCATATAGACCACCATATTTTTGAACACAATGAACAGCTCAGCCAATCACAGGAGGAGGACAGCACCACAGCCATCACAAAGACCCCAGTTAGCATCCAATCAGAGCTCAGAGTTGTGGACTCTGAGCACATTGCTCATACTGATATATTAGCATATCATATCATATGCAAACAAATGCACATATTTAATGTAGCTGAGCTACTTAATTGCTGCACCGTACATTCATGATTATTAATATTATACTTTTAAAAGTTCATTGTTTTAATGATTAATTGCTGGAAAAAGAGAAAAAAATAAATAATGCACTTTGTGGTAATACAACAAACAGATAAAATTAATATTATTATTATTATTAATATAATATATTATTGAAGTTTTTTTTATGGGCTCAATTTATTTGTCAACATCCGCTTTTGTCTGAAATTGTAGGTAATGCCGAGAGGTTGGCATTTTTGTTCACATACAGTGGCATACTGTATGTTCTTCATTAATCTTTGGGGCAGAGAGGAGTATGAGGACTGAAACCTATGATAATCAATTTCAGAAATCTGATACATTTTATTTTGCGTTCCGTGATCATATATAAACATTTTAATAATTACACTACTCTTCAAAGGTTTGGGGTTGGGAAGATTTGAATGTTTTTGAACAAATTCTCTTATGCTCACCAAGGCTGCAGTTATTTGATCAAAATGTTATTAAATGTTATTGAAATTTTAAATCACTGTTTCTGTTTTAACATATTTTATAGAGTAATTTATTCCTGTAATGACAAAACAAAATCATTAATATGCTGATTTGCTGCTCAAAATATATTTCTTATTATTATCATTATTGGAAACAGTTGTCCTGCTTAATATTTTTGTAAAACTGTAATACATTTTTTGCATTCTTCAATCAAAAAAAAATAAAAAGTTCAAAAGAACAGCATTTTTTTAAAATAAAAATCTCCTGTAACATCATACATTTATTTGCTGTAACTTTTGATTAGTTTAAACCATCTGTGTTGAATGAAAGTATTTCTTACAAAAACCGATCTTACTGATCCCAAACTTATGAACAATAGTGTATATGAATATTCATGATATAGAAAGGCTTCTTGAATTTTATTATTTTATAGGTTATTATCACAAATTTGCACGTTTGTTCGTAAACAGTGTGCATGTTTGTGTGTGTTTGATCATACCAGGCTTTATTCACTGAGGGGGAATCATGAGTCAGTGGGTGGGGTTTGGAATCAGGGATTGGCAGTTTATGAGATTTGTCACAGTGTTGCCATAGCAAAGTTGTTTATAAACTAGGTAATGTCATGAGCACTTTTGTGGTTTGTCATGTGATTTGTGACGTGGCATAGGAGAAAGAGAAAGGGCATGTGTGTTTGGATCTTTGCTGTTTAGTATACATAGGCTTTTGTGGTGATTAGTAACTTGCTTCTCTTAGAATATTTGTTCAGTTCAAGCTGGAAAATATTCCTTTGAATTGAACAGTCCTGTTTAATGTCAGGGAGGGATTCCTGGTATTTTGCACACTATGGAAAAGCCAGAGATGGAATTTTAGGATGGAGAATGGAAGAAACTCAAGAGACATCATGGGAAAATTTATTAACAGACGATGAAGCCTGTCAAGTCTCTACACTTAATGTGTAAATCGAGCTCTCGGGATAATAGGGCTGATCCAACATTGAAATGATGATAATGCATATATTTGTGCTTTATAATCATTTTAATTAAAAGTTTGGGGTCAGTAAAATTTTATAATTTTATTTTGCAAAGATCTATTAAACTGATCATGACAGTAAAGTAATGTTTATATGATATTGCAAAATATTTCTATTTCAAACAAATGCTGTTCGTCTCAACTTTCTATTCATCATAGAATCCTGTTTTCAACAGTAATAAGAAATATCTCTTGAGCAGCCAATCAGCATATTAGAATGATTTGTGAAGTATCATGGGACACTGAATACTGGAGTAATTATGCTGAAAATTCAGCTTTGCCATTACAGAAATAAATTGCATTTTAAAATAAATTAAAATAGAAACCAGTTATTTTAAATTATAATAATTCTTCATATATTTCTTCAATATTGTATATTCTGTATATTCTTCAATATTACAGTTTTTACTGTATTTTTGATCACATAAATGATGTCTTTGAACAAAAATATTTAATATTTATATATTAAAAAATCTTACTGACCCCAAACTTTTGAATTGTAGTGTATTTGTAAAAGATCGCAGTTATATGTCTCTTCTGATCTTCTCTCGAATTCTGTGATATAAATTTCATTTAGTATATAGAATAGTTTATCAGCTGTAGCTGCTTGCAAAGATATTTTCTTTGCAGTTAGGGGTGCACAATCTATCAATACCATATTAGTTATTGGTGGATATTTGAGATTTTTTATTTTAATAGTATCAGTTAATACTATTAAACATGATTGATATTTATAAAGTTACTGGTATCATCATATTGTATATCCCTATTTGTGGTACCAAAATATACAGTAACAAGGATCAAGGATAGATTCTGGAGGCCAATTTTTGCATATGTTCTTAATGTAGACACCTGTTGCAACTGTTAAAGAACTCAAATAACTTTTGTGAATGTGTGTGTTTTAGCCATTGCCGTACGATCTTCCGCTGCATGCAGGGATAATGCCCTGCCTCGTGATTACTATAGTGGGTGAGCCAATACCAGGAGGAAACAGGTAATTAAAAAAACAAAACAAAAAGATGCAGCATTACTTCTGCATGTCTAAAGCAAACTCTCACTTCTCTTTTCTCAGGTTCCATGTAGATTTTGTGAGGGGGCATGATGTAGTTTTCCATTTCAACCCTCGTTTCCATGAGAACACCATCGTACGGAACACACGGCTTGGGGGCTGCTGGGGTCCGGAGGAGAGGGATGGAGGCTTTCCCTTTGTGCAGGGCAGACAGTTTGAGGTACAGCATCCTGATTTACCCTTTGAGAAGGAACTTAAAGGAATAGTTCACCCAAAAATGAAAATTCTGTCATCATTTACTCAACCTTAAGTTGTTGCAAAACTGAATGAATTTCTTTCTTCTGTTTAACACAAAAGAAGATGTTTTGGAGAATGTGGGTAACCAAACAGTTTCTGGTCCTCATTGACCTGAATTTTTTTCCTATGGAATGAAATAGAATATAACCCAAATATGAAAATAATTTACTCACCTTTAGCCAATAACCTACTCACCCTCAGGCCATCCAAGATGTAGATGAGTTTGTTTGTTTGTTGTATTGGAACAGATTTTATGAAATTTAGTATTACTTCACTGGCTCACCGATGGATACTCTGCAGTGAATGGGTGCCGTCAGAATCAGAGTCCAAACTGCTTATAAACATCACAATAATGCAGTCCAGCAGTTGTTTTGTGAAGTAAAAAGTTCCTTGTTTGTAATAAACAAATCCATCATAAGACATTATAATTTTAACTTCAAACTGCTGCTTCTGGCTAAAATATGTGTCCTCTATCCATAATATTGCTTTCTCCAGTGAAAGTGTCATTTCTTCTGAATCAGAGGAGAAACACGTGCACATCAAGCACCGTTTACAATTGAAAACAGTCCAAAACAGTTCTAAACAAATATGTTGGTGAAATTTGATGAGAGACAGGGGATGGACTTTTTTATTGAAGGAAGCATTATTATAAATTATGCACTTGCATTTTGCCCAGAAGCGACGGTTTAAAGTTAAAACATCTTAATGAATGATATGTGTCTTACAAACACACAGCTTTTTACTTCACATGATGTTAACCGATTGAATGAAGTTGTGTGGATTACTTGTGGTTTATTATGATGTTTTTGATTAGCTATTTGAACTCTCATTCTAACGGCACCCATTCACTGCAGAGGATCCATTGGTGAGCAACAGATGTAAAATGCTACTTATCTCTAAATCTGTTCCGTGAAGAAACAAACTTCTCTACATCTTGGATGGCCTGAGTAAATTTTCAACACATTTTTATTTTTGGGTTAACTATTCCTTTAAACCATATTGGATTTCAGTTGAGTTTTTATAATGTGTTTGTGTGTGCAGCTGAAGATCCTGGTGGAGACAGATGGGTTTAAGGTGGCCGTGGATGGCGTTCATCTGCTGGAGTTTGAGCACAGAACAGGCGGGATGGAGGATGTCACTCGCCTGCACATAGAAGGAGACCTCGTCCTGTTCAGCGCGGCCCCCAGCATGATCTAAATCCCAGGTGCATAGGAGTGATTTGACAATGTTGAGGAGACACATTAAGTCATTGGTCCTTGAAAAGTATAGATGATCTTCAAAAAAGTGGGACGAACAGAAATTTCTAAAAGCTATAATGATGTATCTGTTATCTGCCTCTTCATTGCAGATTAGTCAAACTCAGACACATGATCTAAACAAATGACTCACAGATGTAAAGAAAGTCCCTCTGAGAGGTCACCAGGACACTGATATCACTGATGTGTCTAAAGCACCATAACTTTCTGTTTTTCCTCATTCTGTCACCTGTCAGAATGCATTATGCTAGTTAACCTTTCGCATGTATATGACAAATTTTGTAAAAACGAAACATATTGTTCCAAACACACCTATAGTATGAACTTCAGTATTAGCATGGTATAGTACCAAGGCCCATGAGGGGTCATAAACTCTAATTCAGAAAACTGCAGATCAGAGCTGTGACACTGTGCTGAATTACATTAGATCTTAATGGATGAATATTATTTTATTTGGTATGGATTTTGGAAAATGTTCATTATTTTGAATAAAACCATATTAAAGAAATCATTGTGATAACGGAGATAAGTAAATAATTATGTCTGAATAAATGCTGTATTACCCCGATTGAAATGTGCTTGGTCATATTATATTCTGCATGTTGACCTGAGATAAGAGGAAGTAATTTATCATAAAAATTACAGTTGTAAAGACGAATTTTACTGTGCACTGTAAGTATGCACTTATGCCATGTCATAAAATTGTGCCTTTGTCACATATGTTTTGTATCTGTGTGTAATAATTAGCTTCTGCATTTGTTACTATTTATTACCAGCTCTTCACATTTGCATTTATACATTTAAAAAAGGCAACCTTCGTCTTACATTTGCATTTGTACAACTGAAAATTTGAAGATGAATCATCACAATGTTGTGCAGAGCTGTCAAGAAAGCATGCATGAATGCTTACTATTTAGGATAAAAAGTATAATTTGGTCACAGAGAATGCGATTACAACTTTATGGTTTATTTAACTCACCACATAAATAATATGTACAATCGTTGACTGATATGGACACTTTTATTAAGTGTTGGTGTCAATCTGACAACAATGCTCAGTTTTTTTTATATGTGAACCTGGACCACAAAACCAGTCATAAGGGTAAATTTTTTTTTGAAATTGAGTTTTATGTATCATCTGATAGCTGAATAAATAAGCTTTCTATTGATGTATGGTTTGTTAGGATAGGGTGATATTTGGCTGAGATACAACTATTTGAAAATCTGGAATCTGAGGGTGCAAAAAAATCTAAATATTGAGAAAATTACCTTTAAAGTTGTACAAATGAAATCCTTAGCAATGCATATTACTAATCAAAAATAAAGTTTTTATATATTTACAGTAAGAAATGTACAAAATATCTTCATGGAACATGATCTTTACTTAATATACTAATGATTTTTGGCATAAAAGAAAAATCGATCATTTTGATCCATACAATGTATTTTTGGCTATTGCTACAAATATACCCGTGCTACTTATGACTGGTTTTGTGCTCCAGGGTCACATATGGTAAAATATAACACTGATATTAACACTAATATTAAGTAGAACATAGTATGCGACAGACTGTGGGGACCATGATGCTCTTCCCTGTTTCTGACAGATCATTCTTTGATTCTCTGATACAATCAAAACATAATATGAATAAAAATATAATAACATGGTCTGATATAATAAGCAGAACACTGATTCGTCAACAATTAATTCGTTCCTTTGAATTTAATCTTTTCAATGATTTGATTGAACCGGTTCACAAAAAAGATCTAAACTGACGATTCGTTCATTTATCATGAATGAGTCGGTGCAAGTGGATCCCAATTTAACATTCGACTTGTGCAACAGGGTCTGGCGAAAGTACTTAATAACACTACTTTAAAAAGTACTTTAAAAAAAGTAGTTAAGTAGGCTACTTAGTCGAACAGAACAAATTTTACAAATAAAACGTACTGAGAACATGTACGACTTGATTGTATTATAGGAGATGTAAATTAATTTTAATGTGCTATTTAAAATTACAATGAAATTACAATAAACATTCTTATTCATAATTCTAATTTAGAAAGAAAAAACGCAGTTGGCATCAATTTATGCCAACATATGACTTTTAATGCCTCGCCGGAATGCACTGTGGAAGTGTCCCGGTGGTGCCCGTTAGGGGGCAGTGGCGGGTGCGCACGTATCCCGGCGGCATTAGAAGAAGCAGGCGGAGTTCCGCACGCTTTTAGGAGGGTTTCGGGAATAAAAAGTAAAACTTTTCCGACATCATGAACGGATCCGCACACAACGCGCCGAGCGTTGAAGAAATTACGCTAAAAAGAGGCCCGGCTGGTAAGTGTGGCTCTCTTCGACTTCCCCTGCTCGGTCGGAGCTGTTCAAACAGAGCTCATCCCGGCGGTTCGGTTCTGCTCTGCGGGATCGGCCCGCTGACATACCTGGCGCCGTGAACCCGAACTGATAATCCGGTCCCGAATGTGCTCTGCAAGCCATCAGATCGGGTTTATTCAGAGCCGTTTGTGTTGTTATGAAAGCGAAAGTTCAGTTGAGATCAGAACCAACACAATGCGCCATCAACAATATGGACCGACATATAAAAACGGACACATTTCTGATAGATTCAAGCACACTATATTTGGCTGTTATTGAAGTTGTTCAGGAGTGGTGTGTCTGGTTCTGGTCCATTAGTTCAGTTTCTGAGAGCTGACGGTCGCAGCTGTTTGATGACTTTAATTAAACCGTTATATAATGCGTAGGTGTGTGACCTCTGCGAGGTCATGCACTGGACTGCTTTGATAGCCCTGGACTTTGACTTGTGATTAAATAATATGACTGTAAAACAATAACAGAGACGTCATCAACACTATAGATCAAATTAGTGTGTTTAAATGATACCAGACCCGCCCCTATAGACAATTAAATTGTCAGTTTTGGAAAGAAAATGTCCTGTTTTTAGTCCCCTATAAATTAAATTATATTTAGACACCTGTACTGATATAATATTTAACACATGATCTTACAATAAAACAATATCCGGTGCAAAACTGTCCACCAGTATGCAGTGACTCATGACTGTTAAATTTAGATTGTTAAATTTAATTATTATTTTTTTTTTTTATTCCAGACTCGTTGTCTTACCAAACATATTTTTAAATTGCATTTTAAAGTCGGCATGCTATTCTTTTAGTTTTTAAATCCATATTATATATGTTATTGTGATGCGAATGCATGTAAGTAAATATATATATATATATATATATATATATATATATATATCTATATCTTTTTTTTTTTTTTTTTAACCTCGTAATGTTTAATCAGAATGCAATGGTTATTCTGGTGAAAATGACAGACATCAGGTGGTGCATAATTTCGTCTACTGCATAATTTCAGAAACATTTTCATTACTAATTAAAGGAATAGTTCACACAAAAAATAAAATTTTGCTGAAAATTTACTCACCCTTGAGGCAACCAAAACATTGATGAGTTTATTTCTTCGTCAGAACAGATTTGTAGAAATTTAGCATTACAACTCTTGCTCCCCAATGGATCCTCTGCAGTGAATGGGTGCCGTCAGAATGGGAGTTCAAACAGCTGATAAAAACATCACAATAATCCATACGACTACAGTCCATCAGTTAATGACTTTTGGAGTGAAAAGCAGTGTGTTTGTAATTAACAATTGCATCATTAAGGTGTTTTAACTTAAAACCGTCGCTGCTGGCCAGAATTTTCTCTTCTGATTCAGACAAGATGACTAACATTTCTTACATTATACATCAGTTAGGCCTAAATTATATTATTAGTAAATCATAGCTTTTGAAGCAGATATGAAATGTGTTGTACTGCAAGGATTGCATTTGACAGTGATATTTTCCATGTCTCTCGTTGTTTCTGTGTGTGTTTAAAAAATGAATGAGACCCCTCTCTCTTAAGACGTTACGTCTGTCTGGGATCATGTCTGTTTCTTCCCCCTTCCCTATTTCTTCTTCAGAAATCACATTAAGGCTGTCTGAACGTATTTCAGGCTCAGTTTAATCATGTAAGTAGTTCAAACACGCGTTGTGTGTAACATCCTCTCTATCTCTGTCAGGTCTGGGGTTTAATATAGTGGGTGGAGTGGACCAGCAGTATATTACGAATGACAGTGGAATCTATGTGGCAAAAATCAAAGAAAACGGAGCGGCTGCACTAGATGGACGTCTGGAGGAGGGAGACAAAATTCTTGCGGTAAAACCACTGTAATTTACTGTACATAGTTAACAAATCGTACTCTACTAATACTTAATGCTTGACAATCTCTACACTTAACTGTGAATCAATACTGCTGCTTCACTGTATAACAATGTGACCGTACATGAGTGATTTATTGTAAATCAATGCTCACTGTAATCCTGTGGATGACCCTATTCACCCTAAATGCAAATCTTTAGAACAATGATGCTACAGCATTGCACATTTTTTGTTGTTGTGATGTGTTACCAGATCAAAAGTGGGTACATTTTTCTTTTCATATATATATATATATTATACACACACACAGTACACCCCTACACACCCCTACACTGAATACACCCCTCACATTTCAGCAACTATTTTATTATATCTTCTCAAGGGACAATACTATAAAAATGAAACTTGGACATATTTTACAGTAGTCAATGTGCAGCTTGTATAGCAGTTTAGATTTACTGTGTTCTGAAAATAACTCAACATACAGCCATTATTGTCAAAATAGCTGGCAACAAAAGTGAGTACACCCTAAGTGATAACAGCTATACGTCATTTAACCATCCAAAGCCACATGTCCTATTCATCATGTTCATGTTTTTGTGTGCTTGGCAAGACTATACAAATGTGTGTGTCTTGTATTAGAGCAGTTAAAATTTGGTGCTTTGAGTACAATTCTCTCATAATGACCAGTGGATGTTCAACATGGCACCTCATGGCAAAGAACTCTCTGAGGATTTGAGAATTAGAATTGTTGCTCTCCACAAAGATGGCCTAGGCTATAAGAAGATCAGTAACACCCTGAAACTGAGTTACAGTACAGTGGCCAGTATCACACAGAGGTTTTCCAAGACGGGTTCCACTCGGAACAGGCCTCGGAAGGGTCGATCAAAGAAGTTGAGTCCTTGTGGTGTGCGTCAGGTGCAGAAGCTGGCTTCAAAAAACATACGCATGAGTGCTGCCAACATTTCTTTAGAGGCTGCAGAAGTGAAAGGTCAGCTTGTCAGTGCTCAGACAATACGCCACACACTGCAACAAGTCGGTTTGCATGGCCGTCGTCCCAGAAGGAAGCCTCTTCTGAAGCTGACTCACAAGAAAGCCCACAAACAGTTTGCTGAAGACAACCTGTCCAAGAGCATGAATTACTGGAACCATGTCCTGTGGTCTGATGAGACTAAGATAAACTTGTTTGGCTCAGATGGTGTCCAGCATGTGTGGTGATGGCCTGATGAGGAGTACCAAGAAAATTGTGTCTTGCCTACAGTCAAGCATGGTGGTGATAGCATCATGGTCTGGGGCTGCACGAGTGCTGCTGGTACTGGGGAGCTGCGGTTCACTGAGGGAAACATGGATTCCAACATGTACTGAGACATTCTGAAGCAGAACATGATGCCCTCCCTTCAGAAACTGGGTTTTCCAACATGATAATGACCCCAAACACACGGCCGAGATGACAACTGCCTTGCTGATGAAGGTGAAGGTGAAGGTGATGGAGTGGCCAAGTATGTCTCCAGACCTGAACCCCAGACCTGAGTGGAAGAGGATGCCAGCAACAACCTGTGCAGCTCTGGTGAATTCCAAACCCAGGAGGATTAAGGCAGTGCTAGAAAACAGTGGTGCTCACACAAAATATTGACACTTTGGACACAGTTTTGAAATGTTCACTTAGGGTGTACTCACTTTTGTTGCCAGCTACTTTGACAATAATGGCTGTATGTTGAGTTATTTTCAGAGCACAGTAAATCTACACTGCTATACATGTTGCACATTGACTACTCTAAAATATATCCAAGTTTCATTTTTATAGTATTGTCCCTTGAGAAGTTATAATAAAATAGTTGCTGAAATGTGAAGGGTGTACTCACTTTTGTGAGATACTGTATATACACACACATACACACACACACACACCTCAGCCCCATCGAGCAAATTTGGGGCGAGTTGGAAAATAAACTGGACAGATCTATTGTACATTCAAAGGAAAGCCTTTGGCTTGAGTTGCAGAAGGCATGGGATAACATTAGTTCTTTAGGAAGAACATTAGTTCATTAGTTCTCAGGAAATATATTGACACTATGCAAAAGAGATGTGCTGCTGTAATTCCTGCAAAAGGTGGACATACCAAATATAAAAGTAAAAATTGGATAAAACAGTACAACTCACTTCATCTGATATTTGTTGTGCTCAGAGCAACCATCTGCATGTTTCATGAACATTATGAAATTAAATCATGTTTAGGAGGCAAAAAAGTCAATATTTTCAGATCTGTCAGTTCATCAATGTTCTAACAATTTTGACCACCACTGTGTGTGCATGTACAGTGGTGTGAAAAATTGTTTGCCCCCTTCCTGATTTTTTTATTTTTTATTTTTTTTTTGCATGTGTGTCACATGCGAAATGAAGTTTTTTATTATGAAGGGAAAACAAAATTCAAACCCACATGGCCCTGTGTGAAAAAGTGCTTGCCCCCTAAACCTAGTAACTGGTTGGGCCACCCTTAGCAGCAACAACTGCAATCAAGCGTTTTTGATAAAACACTTTTTCACACCACTGTTTATTTGTATATCTGTGTGTAATTTTAAATTTTTTTTTCCCAAAGATTTGTGGTCGGTAACTGCTTTTAAATATTAAGTAATATAATGCCAATATTATTATTACAATAATTAAGTATTTTCTATTTTAAAATGCAATTTATTCCTGAGGTGTCAAAGCTGAATTTTCAGCAGTTACCTAGAAATATTACTTCAGAAATAATTATAATATGCTGATTTGCTGCTGTTACATCTTTTTCTGGATTTTTTGATGAATAGTAACATCTTTACTGTCACTTTTCATCAATTTAATTAATCCTTGTTGACACAAAAAAAAAAAAAACTTACCAACCCCAAATGTATGAACAAAATAATGTATATACAAAATATTGTAAAATATTAAGGAAAATAATAAGTCTTGATATGACTACTTTAAAATGAATAGTGTACATTTGATTGTTTTTTTTTGTGTGTAGATAAATGGCCAGAAGTTGGACAATCTGTCTCACAGTGCAGCAGTGGAGCTGTTTCGGTCTGCAGGGGAAGATGTGCATCTTCGCGTACAGCAGCGAGTAAGTACTGCAGGCTATGGCGATCGTGATGTTGATAACATCTCTGAGAATTGCCAGTAAATTAATCAGCTTCTCTGACGTGTGTTTATGTCTACAGCCTATTATGCAGAACGGCCCCACCAACTCTCGTCCCGATGGAGAATCTTCATATACTTTTAGCACATGGACAATGTATACTGTAGCTGCCCTGGCAGTAATAACAGCAGCAGGTTTCATTGCTTACAAACGCCTTCAGCTGCACCCCCGGGGGTCCCGGGGCCCTTTTTAACCCATCACATGATTACATGATATTTTACAGACTAAATCTTTTTTTTCTTTTTTTTGAACCGTTTCTGCTGAGGGCCCAAACATTAACGGGGAGCGAAAATGGAAACCAGTTAATGTTAGCAGAACATGCAGATTTTCTTTAATCGTTTATACCATGTTATGACCACACACTTGTAGCTATAACAGGTTTTCACAATTCATTTGGTGATAATCATTGGCGCTTAACCAGAATAGCCAGCATGCCTGATGACACTGCATGGTGGAATAAGGGAACAGGGATGATGAGCACAGTGTTTGGATCAAGAGCTGCAGAAATCTCCTTAATCTGAATTAGGCAGAGGGGCCACAGGCAGGAGACAGAGGCCGAGGTGGAACTGTGTTTCTGGGCAGAAGACAGGCCCACAGAGGAGTGATTTTTCTCGTCTTGTACCTCCAGAGCGCTGGAATGAGCCCGAGGTGTCATATTTTTGAGGTCTTCTCAGGTACCTGCTTGTGCAAGAGTATGTTTGAAAGTGTGCATGATGTGAATGGAGTTAACTTTTTTCATTTTTAATACATTAATTTCTCACTCATCCAAGTTCAGATATGCAGGATGCATTTCTGTGGCTGCAGTAGTGATGGGGGAAGTGAAGATGTTTGAATTGTTTACTTGGCATCAGGGCTTGGCCTTGTATTTGCTCTTCCTCCCTCAGGGAAAAAAAACTAGAGGTGGCATTTGTTAGATTTCACAATCAGAAAGAAAATGTAATATTGTTGATATTGTATATGGCTTGTGTTTCTGGAATCGTCTCGTACACTAATGGTTTTCTGCACCTCTTTCAACTCGTGCCTTGCCACATTGAGCTGCTGGTCTCAGTGCTGCTCCCTGTCTGCAGTTTTAGGGGCGGCAGCTTGTGCTGTTTCTGTAATATCTGTTCTGTAACTGACAAATGTGTGTTTGTGCTATCATGGCAGTTCTTCTCCAGGTCTGTGTGGATGAAACCACGTGTAAAGTCTTCATGAAATTCACGTTTCACAGAATAATGTTGCCATTCACATGCATCATGCATACACATTTATGTCTGTGTGTTTAGTGTTAGAAATGTGTATATAATAAAAACAATTCAAATGGCTCAAAAGAATGTGGTGACACTTCATCTATGAGTGCCTTTTTTACATTAAGTTGTTTAAACGAAAATGAATTAATAATAGTGTTTATAAACATTAACCTAAATTGATACGTTATACAAATTAAGGTTAGTGATGATAAAAACAATTTATCTTTGATAAATGTCTCTATATTTGATTATTTGATGTTACGTGGCTGGATACTTTCCGGACAGCCCTCGTGTATGTGTGTGTGTGTGTGCATATATATTATACTGTGTATATATATATATATATATATATATATATATATATATATATATATATATACAGTATAATATATATGTATATTTGTAAATAAAAAGATAAAAATAACAGTAAACGCGGGCCACTTACCTAGACCTGTTCAACTGCTCGTTAATGCAAATATTTAATCAACCATAACCATGACTATTGTCTGCAGATTCAAAATATTCTGTACTGTGAGAAAAACCTAGAAGCTTTCTGTTGGCTCGTCAATTTCTTTTGTTTGGGATGGATGAAATGCAGACAATTCTCTGTATCTCTGTCCCATTCAGATGATTGACTCAGGATAACATGCTGTCTGTGTGAGTGGATGGACTGCTGCTGTCTCTCTGTCTAAATAGACTGCTGTCTCTCTGTCTGCTGTCTGAGAGCGGAAGCAGATGCCTTTGAAAAATGAGTACTGGTATGTGCATGTTTGTGTGTGTCTATGTCGGTGTGTGTGCTAGTCCTCCTCATCAGAAATCAATACACTCAAAAGGCAGCATTGGCTGAATGCACTTAAAGTAGGAGAGAGAAACAAAAGAGAATGATAATGCAGTACTTCCTCCGGAGTCATTACATTACAGCACATGGCTGAGGCAGAAAGGGTGGTGGCATCAGCATGATTAATAATACAGGCTATTTACAATAAACATTTGGGTTATTTACAACATTTAAAACAAAGGTTGGGGATTCAGTATGGGATATTTACAACCATTTTGAGATAAGGAAATATATTAAATACACTGTGAGTCATGGATAATCAGCACCTGCTAAATGTCAATTAAAGACTCTGCTGTTTAATGATGTTTTACTATTTAAATGCTACAGCTCCATGGCTAAAATATGTCTCCTGTATGTGCTTACTGTACTCTAGAGAACATTTCTGCTGACAATTTATGAGAAACGGGATGTCGATTCAAAACCACATAGGAAGCACATACTGTAAACTCAACAGTGCAATTTTGCTCTGATACCATCAATCAAATACTAGATGAAGGCAGACAGCCTCACCATGTTATGGGTTACACACATATTACGCATTAAAGCTAACTCCCATCCTCTCTCTGTCACAAATAAACCATGAGAGTAATGAGCATGATCTCAAATGAGCTCCTACACTGTCAAAAAATATTGGTTAAATTCATGGTAAGTGTGGCCAATCAAACATCATGTGACACTAAAATGCAGCAAACATTAATATAGCTAAAAATACTACATAAATCCCTCCATTGTGCATAACTGATAGTATGTATATATATATAGTAGGTTTTACAAACAAATAGCCTACTATTTCATGTAACCTACTATGTCTTTCTATTTTGAAATTTCATGCATAGTTTAACCTTACTTTCTTTTTTTTTTGTTAAATTTACTATCGTTTTCTGAGTAAAAATAGTTTGAAAGTAAATTTTTCCAGTGTACACCAAAAATATTTTTTAACAGTACTTTTTGTAACATAGTCTATGTATTGCCTTGATGTATTTACAGTATGTATATATATATATATATATATATATATATAGGGTGGATTAGAGTAATGTGGGACACTTTTTGAAATTTTGACTTGTGCATCATATTTATAATAAGCCAATACAATATATCAAAATGTTATATCATTATGAAATCCCCAAGATGTTCCCTATCTAAATCAGAAGAAATTTTTCAGATATTGTAATTAAAGGGGAAATGGCACATATATTAGTGCTCCTTGTACCAAATCATTTTCTAATGTGGGACAGCTCATGCACAAATCTGGGACACTATGTTTTGGGTTATAAATAATCAAATTTTTACAAAGTAAACTTTACACTCATGGTTAAATGTGCATACCCATGTTTGCTTAATTTAGTAGGCCTACAGTGTGTTTGCTGTCTTCATAAGTCTAAAAAAAAAAAAAAAAAAATAGTAACCTATATGTTCATATATGGAATGTTAAATACAATTATATAAAACAGAAATCTTATATTATCTAAAATAATTTATTTTAAAAATGTCAGATTTCTGGCAGCAACAATAATAATAACCATGTAATAAAGTCAAAAATGTAAAATTGAACTTAATAAAGATAGCAAAATAATTTCATAATTTTTAAAAATATGAACAAACTGGAACATGGAATGCCTTCAAAACTGTTATTAAACTTCTATAAACTTCTACTATTAAACTTCTTTTTTCAAAAGCTTGTGTTAAGCAAATTGTAATGGTAAAAACACTTCATAACAGAAATAAGCAGCTCTGGCCAGTCATGGACTCATCACGGTCCAGGATCCCATTGTCCTCTAGTCTCTAAATTTTGAATCTGGATCTTAAAATATTGCTGCATTATCAGCCTAAAAATTAACAAAAATACATGTATGATATTTAACTTTCTTAATGCACATTTTATAAATTGAATAACATAGTATATTTGACTGTCCCACATTAGACAAAACATGCTGTCCCACTTTTGAAAACATCCTTTTCTAAAGTGGGATGACAAAGATTGCTTCAAATAGAAAATATTCTGAACACATTTTAACAATATTATTGCAAATTGTGATGTACAAATACATCACAAATATAATTTGATAACAATTTAGAACATTGTTTTATTTATAACAGATTTATATCCTTAAGATTAATTTTGTCTAAATCCTATGTCACTGTCATTTCAGTGAACTTTACAAGAGGTACTTCCTGTTTGATGATTTTCATAGCCACATTTCTGACATAATTTCCAGAAAGTCAAGTGATTTCAATAACTTGACACCCCTTCTTAATGTTGTAAAAGAAGAGATGAATGCACTGAAGCTTAGGTGTCCCACATTAGTCAGTGTCCCACATTACACTAATCCACCCTATATATTAGGAAATTATAAGTTCATGCAGTTTTACTTCTAAAAACTATTATTTATAGTAAAATCACATGTATGTTCTTTTAAAATATCATTCAGGCTAATTTTAATGTTTTTATGCATTTACCTTATATAGCCTAAGTTTAACAGTTTTTCCTGTAGCATTTTACTTTCTTTTTCCATTAAAATCATAAACATTTTTACAGTAGCTACAGTTTATGTTTGTCGGTCATCATGGCAAGCATATTCTTCGGATGCACAGTAAACATAATGGAAGAAGATGTGCATCTCAAAATACAATTAGACCTATGAATAATAATTATGTGCATAAGCAGTAAACCCAAAGTTCAGAGAGTAGAGAGCAGAATCATGTTATTTGTAGATCGGAATAACGCATCGCCCCCGCCCCGATATAACGCTCGGCGCGGATGGAGGGGGATGCTGGAAGCGCTGCGTACCGATCATGATGTAATAATAATCGCACGCTCCGCTGGTTCTAGTGCACACTAGAATCCTCACGCTCGCGACCCGGCCAGAGTGATGTCATCATCAATACCGTGAACCGTGCTTAGGAGTTTCCACCCCGCGTCCGTGCTGCTCAGCGCGGCCTCCATGAGGACAAACCCCGGGACTGCGGCGCTGATGGCTGATGCGGTCGGGACTGCAGCAAGCTCTCTTCAGCATCACAGCTGCGACCCCTGCGCTCAGACAAGCGGCAAAACCCGTGCAACCGAAACACGCGCGAGAGCGTTCTATATGGAATATCTGTCGTTTTAACGGGAATTCAAACTCCGGATGTGACTGACAGCCAGTCGTTGCTCATCACCGATCATCTGCGCCCTTTCAGGACTTTTTTGGTTAGTGTCTACCCTTGAAAACCGGTGAAGTCCGTCTTACTCGGTGCCTGTGCTCTCTCCCCCTCGCGCTTACCGGAGACTGTCCGCGCGCTGCGCACCCGGAGTGCCTGTTTTCTCCCGCTAGATTTACCATTGATGGAAACTGATGCCCTGTTGCCTTTCCTCGTCCGTTTCTACCTCTACAGCCGCTGTTTCTCCTTTAGTAACGCGACTAGGCCCCCGAGCCCAGCTAAACATCTCACATAATGACTCTTTGATGGATAAAATGACAAGAGCGGATCATTTATATTGTGTTTTGGTCTTTTGGATGTTGGCGTAGCGACTTTGCTGTGTTTTAATCTTCTCTGGATCCGACACCCGGGTGCGCGAGGAGGGCAGCTGTCTCGAGAGCAATAAACGCCTGTTATTTTAAGGGACCGCGCGCGCTTCTCTCTCAGGATGGCAAATGAACCCGTTATTCTTAATGTGTATGACATGGTAAGCTCATTAATCATTTCGTCTCATTCTTTACACTGGTTACCGTCAACCTCTCTCGCTCTAATTTTGTGTAATTTTGCATGCAACGACAAATGTTAAGATGAACTATCAATGCATTGATGAAGACTTTAATATCTGGGTGGTCACAGTGTAGTGATAAAGAGTCTGGGACGCTGACACAGAGGTTGCATTTTGAAAGCACGACTACAAACCTACTTTGCCTATGTGTAATACTAAGCATTGACAGCAGTATTGATGTGCGAGTCCAGAGCCGAGATGAGAGCGCGTGTGTGTTCTCCTCCCGTGCTGGAGGAGGCGCTGTCACCCCATCACATCAAAACACTTTACAACTACAGAACACTAGTGATCACAGGTCTATAATATATAAATAAACATATACATATTATACATAAAAAGAGGTCAGTGATTTTGGTAGGCCTAATCCTATTTTTTATTAGCTTTTTATTACATACTTTTTTTCACCAATGTACTAAAATCATGTCTGTAAATTACTAAATTTTATGCAATATGTCATAAAACATCAAGAAAATGACTTAATGAGTACATATAAGTGGACACTGTGGTGTTTAGCAATTTATTTTACATTTAGATTAAATCAGAGGGGTGGGGATAGGCTAGTATTTTTTTCTGTGCACATTAAATCATGTTCTGCCTGTTTTATTATTCTTGAAGGGCAGCTGGTGCACTTTTTGGCCTCACACAAACACGTTTTCTCTGAATATTCACACCACCCCCTCCAATTTAAGGCTTATATTGTATAGTGTGGTTCAGGTTTGTGTAGCATTCATTGATTTTAATGAATTATACTAACATAATGCTATATATATATATATTGTGCTGTCAAACGATTAATCGCAATTGACAGTTTTAATTTTTTTTATTTTTTGTGTAATGTGTATAATTATTATGCATATATAAATACACACACATACAGTATATATTTTGAAAATATTTGTATGTACGTGTATATATTTATATTAATATAATTTTTATTATATATAAATATACTTAATATATAAATGTAACATTTTTTTTCTCAAATATATATGTGCATGGGTGCGTATTTATATATACATAATAAATATACACAGTACACACACATATACTATGTAAACAAAAACTTATTTCGGATGCGATTAATTTCGATTAATCGTTTGACAGCACTAATATATATATATATATATATATATATATATATATATATATATATAAGTTACTATAATTAAAATATGATTATATGAAGATCTCTTTCTCCCTTTTGCTCTTTTAGTACTGGATAAATGAATACACCTCCACTCTGGGTATTGGAGTCTTCCACTCAGGAATAGAGATTTATGGCAGAGGTACAGTAACCAATTAACTTTTTGCTGTTATTCAATTATTTTATGTTTTTTATTACTTTTTCATCAAATTCTAGACCTCTACCGCATGGTCCGATTTGTAAAGAACTTAAAAAAAGGCTGCGTCAGCTACAATTAGTAGACATGGTAGTTGGTAGACATTTTGCCTATATATTTAGAGATCAAAATAATAATAATAATAAAAAAAAATATTATTATAAAATGGGAGTAAAAATAATTAAGAAGTGAATCAGCAGCTGAATATGAATGATCATTATAGCCAGATTTAAAGGGATAGTTCACCTTCAGTTGCTGGTCCCCATTGACTTCCATAGTACCATATACTATATACTGTAAGTCAATGGGGACTAACTGAAGGTAAACTATCCTTTTAAGTAAGGGAATACATGATATGGCATCACTATTCTTGCTCGTTGCTGTACATGTTTTTATTCAACTCAATCTGTATCATCTTTTCACAGTATGTGTAAGCTTTGCAAATGGCTTGACTTCACGTACAAGTGGCAGTGGAGTGTTGTCTGTGTCTGTAGTGATGGAAGACAACAGAGGAAGAAACACACTGTAGCCAATTAGTGGGGCCTCTGATCTGAGTCATAAAGTGACAGAGAACATGCTGTCTTTTTAAACTATTTCTTTCTTTTTTATCCTTTCACACACACTGCTCAGCAGCACTGATACAGAGCAGACGTAGGCAGCTCTGAAGACTGAGCCATGATTCATTGGGATTTTTACAGAGCTTTAGCTTCTCACTAATGGAGTGCTGCAGGGATGACATATTTCTGTAGCCCAAAGCCTGGAAATGAGTTAGCATTTTAGCACTTCCAGTTCCTACATCCTGAAGTTTTTGGTTAAATCACTCTTGCAAACTGTTCTAACACTAACCTTAAGAGAATTTTTTTTAAATAAAGATTGAAAGAGTTGTCTTGAAGTCATGTGACTGTGGTGTATCCCAGCAGGCACCAGACGTCTATGTAACGTCAGTTTGACGTTGGACATGACGTCGGACAGACGTTGCATTTTGGTTGAAAATGAAAATCGACGAAAATTTGACGTTGACTTAACGTTGGATTTTGGTTGCACAACCTAAAAACAACAAAATCTCAATGTCAGCTGATGTCGGTATTGGACATCAATTTAACATTGACATTAGACGTTGAATTTACGTTGAATTTTGGTCACCCGACGTCGCAACCGAAATTTAACCAAATATCAACGTCTTATGACGTTGTGTGCCTGTTTTGTGCCTGCTGGGATAGTTCATTTATAGCCATTTATTCATTCTTTAGCTTTTTACTTCAGACCATAGTATTTAGGCTTCATAATTCATAAAAGTTATTTTCATTTGTGGAGATTATCATTATGAACAAAATGTATCATAAACTTTTGTTGGTCACAGTGCTTATTTTCTGCAATAATCCAAAAGACATTGGAAAAATCCTATTGGGTTTTTGTTGAGGGAAACAGTGTGATGCCAACTTCCGGGTTGATCTGCAAAACAATTGTCATTACTGCAGTGCTCTATACACATTTAAACATAAAAAGAAATTGCTCAGAGAGGCTGTCTCTGTAAATCAGGTATTAAACTGTTAAATAACTAATAACTATTGTAAGTAATACTGCAAATATTCTAAAGTCAGTATGAAACAGAAATTGTGACCATGTTTTCTTCCCTGTTGTGATGTATATCCGAGTAAAAAAGCTTCACAAATGACAATTTCCAGACATTATACTTATGAAATTCCTATGTGACAATCAAAAGATTTTCAAATCCCGTTTTAATGTTTGTTGTTTTGTTCCCTGCAGAGTTTGCATATGGCGGCCATCCGTATCCCTTCAGTGGCATTTTTGAGATCAACCCTGGAAATGCCTCAGAACTGGGGGAGACTTTCAAATTCAAGTGAGTTTTTCACATATACACACACATTTATGCCAAAAAACCCCCAAACAACTCACAAGTTGTGTTTCTTCTCCAGAGAGGCTATAGCTCTGGGTACAACAGACTTTGCAGAGGAGGACATTGATAAAATAATGGAGGAGCTGGGAAAGGAGTTCAAGGGGAACGCCTACCACCTGATGCACAAAAACTGCAACCATTTTTCTTCTTCGCTGTCAGAGGTCAGTATACTCCCCATATGCCTTTTTTGATAGGACTAGGCTGTATATACAGCTTCACTGACTGGTGACATTCTACATTCTCAAATCACTTCATTCTCTCCATTTCTCTCTCTAGTTGCTGTGTGGTAGAGAGATCCCACGCTGGGTCAATCGATTGGCATATTTCAGCTCCTGTATTCCATTTCTGCAGAGTTGTCTGCCTAAAGAGTGGCTCACACCCGCCGCGCTCCAGAGCCATATCAGCATGGGCCTTTGGAAGGAGACCACACACTCACACACACACGATTCCAGTGACGACGAGCCTTCGTCTGCCACGGAGGCGGCCGCTGGAACATCACACAGCTGCAGGCACACCCGCGTGTGATCTTACATATATATTTACACGCGGTATTTCACTAATTTGAACACACATACACTCCAACCTCTGATCCTGCTGCTACAGCGCCTCCTGCTGGACTGGATGAACACCAGACCTTATGGCCTCTCTGAATGAAGAAATCAAAGTCATGTTTTTCAGTAGAGCCTACAGGGATTTAAAAACCTTGCAATGGTACTCTTAAAGTTTTAGAATTGTTTGATTTTTATTAAGATTTTAGGGAAATGAAAACAGTGTTTGCCATTTAGTGTTCTCTCTCTTATAAGTGCATAGGACAATATGAATGATGGGCGATCATAATGGACTACCCCCTGCTGGTGTGTGACAACACTACACTACAGGCCCCTTCCTCATAAATCCTGAACTTTTTTCTTTTAATCCCATCTGGATGTTTTCCAGATTCAGCCGAGTTTGCTGTGTATTAAATTCTTTTCTATTTTATGATGGAATAAGCGTGTCATCTGAAGAAGAACTTACATTCCTAACCTTATTTTTTTCCTAGGTGACTTTAGTAATATTAATCTGCTTTAATTTAATTATATGATGTCAAACTAATGTCATCTTTGGTTTACATTCATTTAATTTTAGCTCTCTTTTTATATTTTATTGCAAATGAATTTTCACTAAAAAGGGCCGATGACACCACGTGTCACACACACTGACAGCAGTTGGAAATTGCAGCCTCATAACTGTAAGCCATTGATATGTTGGACTCAACTGAAACAAAAGACCCCTGTTGTTCAGTCATCGAGGACACAAAGGGGGCATTTGTGAGGGTGATGTTGAGGGGGTGGGTGGGGTCTGCACATCAGGTCTGGTATCGGTACTGTACAGCAGTGTTGTGATTGAATGCAATGTCTGAGTGATTAAGAGAAAGGGAGTGTTGCAAAGGTGTTAATGGTCATTTTTCTTGACTTTAGTAATTGTGGTTTCTGGCTTTTAAAAGTGCAGACTGGAGAGAGTAATGTTGTTGTTAAAATGAGTCATTCACACCTCACTACATTACTTTTGCACAAATATTTGCCCTGGTTTTCAGTCTGGAGTAGTCGACAGTAGTTGCCAAAAGTCAGCGCCAGATTCCACAGAAAATAGTGTATGATGGTCACAGACTCAAACTTTTTGCTTCAGACTATGATTTCATCCAGTCGGAGGATCAAACATGTTTGAGTTGCATTCAGCATGACTTGTAAGTGTATCATGCTCAGTTGTTTAGTGTAGGATGCCCAGTTTTTCTCTGTAACCATTTAGAAAGCCGGCAAGCGTAAAATGTCTGGTGTTTTAAGATTTGTTCAGATTTTAAAAGTTGTGAAATGTATTCCAGCCTCAACAGTAATTTAAGGCCACAACTAAAGGTTGTAAGGTCTTTCTAGTCTTCAGACAATAGACCTTGGTAAAGTTAGACACCATATCTAATTTTTCACAAATGAAAATAAAACTGGGAGAGATGTACAGATAATTTAATAGGCAGATTTTGTTTTATGGTCCTATGGCGATTTTCAGTTGCTTCACCCACAAGAAAAGCATATTTTCAGTATTTTGTCAGTTGATGGACCAACAGCAAAGTTAAAAATATTTCAATGAGTTCATTTGTAAAAAGAAATAAATAAATAAATTACATATGGTGTATACCCTGACTATGATCCATATCAGAGTAAATGATACATCTCTCAGTATTATTTTGACCTTCTGTACCATTTTGCCTGTCAGAATCTACTCTTGAAGCCCATCTTCTCTCAGGATGGCATGGTATTGTAGATGGCAACACGGGTGTTTCATGAATAAAATCTATAGGAAATATGTTTTTGGTGACATTTATAAAACTGAATTTTATACTTGGAATATGGTTCTATTTACTGTTATTTTGTCAAAGATATTATCAACCTGTAGAGCCTAATTCTTATTATGCTTTTTTTTTTGTTTTATTTAGTCTGAGGCCACAACCGAGATCTTTTACTGGTTCAGCGAAGACCCGTTTTGTAGGCATTACCCACTGATGCCATTTCTAGCCTTGATTAGTATGTCTTGTTTTGATGTGATGGACAATTTCAGACATTTACAGATGAATAGAGAATAAAGAATTTAAAACTTTTTTTTTTATTTTCCCAGAATTTCATTGCTGTCACGGGGTGGAGAGGGACAATTCAATTAATTAAATTGATTCACATCTTATATCAAGAGTCAGTGTTCTCATGTGACTCCTGATATGGTCAGCAGTAAAGCTAACCAGATCACGTGATGTCTTCCGTTTCCAAACCGGATCAATCCAGTTCCAACTCAACTGTGTAAACCGAACTCACATGATAAAAGTATAAAGTCTAGCAATTAAGTGTATTCCAGCACTTCATCCGATTAATGCATCTTGTATAAGTATATAAGAAATCGTGAAATAACCATTTTCAATACGTTTACGCACGCATGCACGAGCCTCGCCGCCACTACCCTCCCCCCTTGCGCGTGAACACGCATATAAATACGTCTGCGCGCGGCCGCGTTCCTCAGTCTCGAGGCCAACGCCATTTTGTTCTGTAAGCAGAGGTGAGAAGACGAAGCTGAATTTGTCAAAATACACGTTGTTTTAGATGTATTGCTCGTTTAGTGTTGTGTTTGAGCTTCGTTAATGCGAAATGAATTAATTTTAACAATATTTTGTCAGTTTTTATGGTTTGACGTCGAGTAAATTTATCTGCGCAAGCTGCTTAAGTTAGGCCTCAGCCGCATGTCTGATCCGTGTTCATTAATCGTGATATATTTTCTCAAAACTGATTTAAAATTTTTTTTTTTACTGACTTCAAGTTATTCGTGATTTATAGCAACACTGGGTTTTTGACATCGTATGGGGTGTGTATAAGTTACTAATTTTATAATCATCAATTCAGTGGTTCTGCAGAGTCAACAGGCAGTAAGCTAGATGTTTTTGTTTAAAGCGTTTTTGTTTCACATTAGCTGAAAGACCCCTGTTGCAGAAAACCTTATTCTAATTCCACGAGTGTTTTGCGTGTTCATTATGATTTACATGGACTGACTGGATAAATGATTATCCAGTGTTATACCGTGTGTGACCGGCAGGCGCACAGATGCGGGTTTTCCTACAGATCAAAGTACTGTTTGCCAGATTGTTGATTAACAGCATGTTCGTACTCTTGCCCCAGATTTCCCTGAATCTTTCATCACCATGAGTGGATGTCGTGTGTTCATCGGCCGTCTGAGCCCTCATGCTCGTGAAAGAGACGTGGAGAAGTTCTTTAAAGGTTACGGACGCATTCGGGAGATTAACCTGAAAAACGGGTTTGGCTTTGTGGTGAGCATTGACGCTTTTCTGAGGGTCTTTTGTGTGAGGTGATGGTGAAATCTTTATCTCACTGCCCCCTGCTGTCTGATTTTCACAGGAGTTTGACGACCACAGGGACGCAGATGACGCAGTGTACGAGCTGAATGGAAAAGAGCTGTGTAGTGAGAGGTGAGACTAAATCCAGAGCGGTTTACGCCATCTGCCTAATGTAGATGATTAGGATTTTCATACTCTTGAAGCCAGCCTGCAATTAAAATGCACCCTATTTTGTAAATGCTTCTTATAGATCTTATAGAGTACTGCCATAAGTTTAATAGGGATTTTTTTTTCAGTAGGTTCTAAAAAAAAAAAAAGGTTTTTCAGTAAGTAAAACAAGCTCTTGGATGAATATAAATTGATAGTGGATATTTTACTCTATGACGTTAAATTACACACTCATACTAAAACTGCAGCGTTACACATTTGAAGCAGTTGTTTGTTTTAAATTATTATTTTAGGATATTTTTTACCATGAATTGAAACACCCATATGACCACCACAGACGAAGTCGCACAGACCCAGGCAGGTGCTGTTCATTCAAAAGCTAAATGCAGAAAATATGACAGGGCAAACCAAAACCGTGACAAAAAAGGCTGAGAACCACTGCTTTAGGAAATCCTTGAAGGAACCCATAGTGAATTAGACTTCTAGGTTTTGACGTCACAGTTTCTGCACTTTGTGACCAATCTGCATGTGCATTAATAAAAAAAGGACACTTAAACCCTGTCCCCACAAGCTCTCATTCAATTGCCTCCACTTTTGAGTGCAACACCCACATCTCAAAATATATTCAACAACTGATGCATAGAAAGTCCCTGGCCTGCTTTTTTTTTTTTTTTTTTTTTTTTATATCTTTTTTACTCGTACATCACAATACGGAAGAAAAAATGTTGCTACTTCAATTTCATCATGACATTAATGGTTTTTCTTTTAACCCCAGGGTGACCATTGAACATGCCCGCTCTCGCCGAGGAAGAGGCGGCGGCCCAGGAATGGGAGGACGTTTCTCTCCACGTTTTGGAGGGTATCGTAAATCCCGCAGTGTGGGTTCCAGGTTAGCAAGCATTGTGAGAGCAATCAAACGTTGTTTGTTGCTTTATAGTTCAAAGGAGTTAATCTCTGCCCTTCTGTCAGGTATGGACCACCCGTGCGCACGGAGCACCGAATCATTGTGGAGAATCTCTCCTCTCGCATCAGCTGGCAGGTGAGCGTCCTGAGCTGTAGCAACAGAGCGGCGTAGCAGCCTTCTGTTGTAGCGATTCATCATCCCTGCACTTCTTTTGCATTTGACATCAGTACAACCACACAAACAATTAGTTATCTTTATTACTGTTTAATTGGAAGTAATTTTTTTTTTTTTCTCTTCTCTTCACCTCAACCAAACTTTACTTAAGTAAAAATGATGATTGTAATGTTGAAAGGTTCTCTAACCCAGACCCATGTTTTTCAAACCTTTTCTTTAACAGCTGTGCTCTGGTATTCTTTAATTGGAGTTGCATGCACAGCCTCCGAGGTGCATAGCGCCCTCCCCTGGTTGTGTTCTGAATAGTGTCCCTGTGGTGCCTCACCCGACACGCAGTGTCTGCCGGTCTAAGTCTTGGCTGGGTTCGTAGCGCCATACAGAACCGTAGCACAGGATAGCCTTAGAGGAGCTGGGTAGCTGCTCTCTGGAGGATCTGTGATGTCAGATCTGCTCCATCCCCCCCGATCTGCTGTTTGGGTCTTAAACTGTTGGTGCTGAAGCGGGGAGGGGTGCAGGGTTTTGGCCCCTCCCCCATCCTCTCTCTCTCTCTCTGGTGGGGTCCGTTCTTACGGAGGCCGGATGGGTCGAGTCCGAGGTCGTTTTAACGCTTCATTGCTTCCGTTTGCTATTTGGACAAGTGGCTCTTTGCTAATGCCTTCTGTGGTTTTGAACGGTAAGTAGCTCATCACACTGGATAGTTACACGGTTAAGAGGGTTCTGTCACTTTAAATCTGGAGCTAGTTGTACAGGGAGAAAGATTGCCGGTAGGTAGTTTTGAGATTTGCACAAAATCTAATTAACAAAATGAGAACCTGTTCTCAGGAACTAGCTGTAGTCAGGCGTGTCTCCATCTGAGGGCTTTGCTTCCTGCTGTTTTACACAATCTAAATGAGATTTGTGTTGCCGAAAACGCTCCGGTACTATTATAACTGGGACAAATATCCGGTAAGATGACATCTGTTGAGGGAGCTTTCTACAGGTGCACCAGTGCACACTTTAGAGCAGATGCTGCAGAATGCAGTGTGTGTGTGTGTTTTAATGTGTGGGTGCCAAAGTGCAGTGTGTGACTCAATGCTTTTGGTTTTCTCTGTCATTAAGTGCTTTCTGTGCTTTCTGCAGGATCTGAAGGACTTGATGAGGAAGGTGGGAGAAGTGACCTTTGTGGATGCACACAGGACCAAGAAGAATGAGGGGTAAGATCGCACAAGACGTACGCATCAGACAGTGTTCTGACTGTTACGTGATTGTAATGCAGTTGTCCTGATTTGTTTTACAGGGTGGTGGAGTTTTCTTCACACAGTGATATGAAGAATGCCATTGACAAGCTGGATGGAACAGATCTGAATGGACGCAAACTCAAGCTGTACGAGGATCGCAAGAGGGAGTATGTACCAGACAATCTCACGTTGACTTTAAATTGCAAAGTTCTCACACAGACTTACTTTAGGTCTTAAGATTTGCCCCACCACAATTTGAATCCTTAAGGTGCTAAATCAAAGCTGATTTTATTATTATTATTATTATTATATATATATTTTTTTTTTTTTTTTTGTAAAATTAATGGGAAAAATTGGTTGGAAGTTGTATTTCACAAATTAGTGTTACCAATACAATTATTGTGTGCTCCCTCGGTTAAACTTGAAGAACAAATTGACATTTCATTCCCATTTAGTTCAGTCTAACATTTACCTTTATGAAACCTGCAGATACCCTGACACAATCTTAACCTGTTTTCTTTCCGCAGTCGTAGTAGGAGTCGTTCCCGCAGCAGGAGCAGCTCCCGTTCCCGCTCGCCCAGTCGGAGTCGCACCCCTGAGCGTGGAAGCAAGCGTTCTCGCAGTCGCTCAGCCAGTCGAACCCCAGAGAAGAAGAGTACCAGCAACCGGTCTCCTTCCCGCTCTCTGTCTCCTCCGAGGAAACAGAGCCGTTCCCGATCTGCCTCTGCAGAGAGTCAACACTGAAATTAATTGTATGTGTGTATGAGCGAGACTGAGATTTTTTTTCTTCACTTATTAATGTGGCATATGTCATTGTGCTACTTTAGTGTAAATTACTTTGAGTTGAATGGATGTATGAAGATGTTATGATTTATTTCTTATGCCGAGGAACTGGGTGGGTTTAAGTGATAATGGAGTGGGTTAAGACTAGATATTTTTCACTGTCTTGTATTGAGTTATATTTTTATTTGATCAGTATCAATCCTGGAGTACTTCTGTAGAGAACTTAAATGTATGTGGGTTTTATTTCTCAAACTCACGTGTTAATTTTTGTTTGAGTCTTTATGGTGGTTCAACAGAAGGTTATGTCTGTATATACACTCTGGAATAAAGTATATTGGTATTTGGCAGAGAAAAGCGTTTGAAGTGTTTCTTCTAGTGCCATCAAACGTGCGCTCAAGTTTGATTAGTGTGCCTCGGCATTGGTTAGAAAAACTGAAGCTTAGTATCTTCTAACTTATCTCTGATTTGTTGTAAAATTGCTTGTCATTATGCATTTTTCGCTGAAAATTTTGAAACTCAGTCTGCTAATTTTAAGCTCAGTCCACTAGGTGATGCTGCTTCATAGTTTGCAAAAGTCCAAAGACCAGACTTGTACACAGTTTGAGTTTTACATGATCGTCACATTTTAGAAATTGAATCTTGGATTGGGGACTAGGAGAGATCAAAATGAATTTTGATTTAAAATTGATTTCTGAAAATATAATGTATTGATCACATGTTTAAGGGGTTCTGTATCAAACAACTCTATTTTAGAGTTTGATTGATTATAAAAACTACTGAGCGGCTGCATGTCTGTGAGAATCGATACAGTTCCCATCTAGGGCCTCAACATGTACACAGCACAGAAACCGGGAGTTATTGATTGTCAATACGATATGAGAAGCACACTTGAAACCTGTATTTTATAAATTGATCTCTGTTGCTATGAGGATCCTGGCAACCACATATTGAGAAGTATGAAAGGGAGGCGATATTGTAACATTTTCAGTGTCCAAATGTAAAATGTAATGTAAATGTCCAAGAACAAAGCACCCTCCCTCCATGCCTCTACCGGTCCTTTATTCTTTTCGCTCATAAAAATAGTGTCCTCTGTGCACTGCGACGCTCTCGTCCTCAAGGGAAAACAGATAATCAAACTGCAAACAAACAACAGAAGTGCTTTGAGATCAGATGGCTAATAGCAATTTGTGCTTTACTGATGAGAATACGCTAGTTGTTTGAGAAACACACACATTACACACCTAGCGTAGACAAGTTGGAGAACAGTTAATTACAATGCATACAACTGGAACAGCGTGTCCTTTTGCTCTTTCAACGTTGTCATTGACAATAGCTGCAGCGTTTTATAGACAGCAACAACAACAAAACAAAGTTAGAAAAGCATACTTTTATACATTTTGAAAAAAAAAATCAATAATAATATTAATAACAGAACTAGATTTGCATATGGATACCACTTCATGTAAGAAAACATAAAAATTTTACGTAATGGTTTAGCTTAGAATTCATTTTAAAAGTTAAAAAGGCTATCACACAATTATCCTTGTGGGAAGATCATTTTAGAAATAAAACCAGAAAGGACGTGAGCACGATGCTCCACACTTTTAATTACACATTTTTCTAATTGCATTAAATTTAATTTAAGACAAATTTGTATCTACATGATACAAATGTTGTATTATTTGAACAATTGCAAAGTTTTATTACATTTTGTTGCTGAAATCGACTCTTCAGTTGGGATCAGGATCATAAATTTTTTTTTAATGTGATCATATTATCATTATAGAATCCTGCTGTTATGATATAAGTGAAATAGATGTCCAGGATACTAGACATATGGAATAGGAAGATAATATAATATAATATCATATCATATAATTAATATAATATAACGACAGTATATTATAAAAAAGATACCTGTGAGATAATATTTAAAATTTAATTGGCCTATATTAACATCCATTATTGTTATTTTATTTATATTTTATCTTGATTAACTTCATCATGCAGTAGATTCAATAAATGCTCCATGCTTTCTTTTTTGCAACACTGGTAGAAATAAGCAAGTCCTATACTTCCAGTAGGCTTAAGTCCAAATGCCCAGTACTTGCAAGCACTATAATACTATAATATTAATGATTATACTGGATTATAATACTGTACAATCCCAGCATGACGTAACTGTTCATTTATAAACAGCACTAGGTACTTTCACGACAGTTGTCCCGTTATTTGCTGGCCATCCCGACGAGTGTGCGAGAGCGCAGATGCGCCAGTCGCTGGTACAACCCGGGGTCACGTGACTTCCTGCGGCGAGCGACTGCTGCTGCTGCAGTTTCTTGTCCGCGAGCGCTCGGTGCACGGTGTGGAAACTCCGAACCACAGCGGCATGAAGCTGCGCGCAGACACCGCACGAGAATCGCTGCGCCATCCGTGAACGGTAACCTGGCTCCGTAGAGCAGCGGATTAACAGCGGGAAGGATTTAGTTCCAGCGCGTTCCTGAGGGAGAAGTTTGCTCACTGTGTCGGTGGAGGTGAACGGGACACCAGCCGCGAGCATGGCGGAGAGAAGTGGCCGGTTAAGCTTCCCCGGGAGCGGGGCGCTAAACAGACCGGTGCCTATGAACCTGTTCGCCACCTGGGAGATAGACGGCTCCTCTCCTAACTGCATCCCCAGGTGAGAGTCGCGCGAGATCGGTGGACCCAGGTGGGCTGTTTGTCAGCGGGCGGGCAGGTGCACGGCGACAGGGAGTGGTGTGTCTGTGTGAGACAGAGAAAGGGTGTGTGAACTAGTTAGATTATCATTGTGGTGTCAGCATCGGATCACGGTGGCACAAATCCAGTGATGTTCTGCTGATTTAGTAACGCTTTTCTGTCATTCACCATTAAGTGTAAAAATGTGACCCGATTACTCTTTGATCACTACAGTTGGTCTTTTAGAGATTATAATAATAATAATAATAACAATTATTATTATTACTAATTTCCGTTATGCTCGGCGCGATCTGACAGTTCTGTTCTGACCGCGAACACAAACAAAAAACTCTTTGGCCTTTGTGACGTCAGGGTTCCGTTCTCGCGCCGTGAGGTGGCACGCGCGGCTTACGAGTCGGTTTCGCCGGAGGGGTCGAGCTGTCATCAACACGGGCCGGTGTCGTGCAAAATAACCCAGTGGATCTACTAGATGCACTGCCACCGGAATATAACGTTCTGACCCAGTGTTTCAGAGACTGCTGCTTCTCTTATTTGCTCTCATGAGTCATCAGAGTATTATTTTTCTCTTTCTTTCTTTCTTTCTAAGCCACACATTAGATCAAAACAGAGAAGCTACTAATAAAACGGGCTTGACTAGCAGCCTATGTGTGCTGGCATGCAGGTTGTTTTTGTTTCTGTCCCATATAATAGTTATGATGAACTATGGGTGTTGTCCGTAAATGACCTTAAAAGACAGTTTACCCATAAAAGAGAATTCTGTCTTTAATTACGCACCCTCCTCACTTACAGGAGAAATTATAAAGACTGTAATAGTCATTTTTTTTCACTGCAGTTGCAAAGAATGGGGACTGGAGCTTTCAAGCTTCAAAAGCTATCATAAAGTGGGCCCTATGAAGATCACAAGCGCTCTGAAGCCACGCGATAGCTTCATGTGAGGAGCAGTTCACAGTGAAAGTCATTTTTCCTTGAACAAATCATTCTTTTGAGTCTTGACGTTTTAATGGATCAGGTTCACAAAACCAGTCTGAATGGTTTGTTTACCATTTGGATTGATCAAGTTCTTGAGTTCAACTCGCTGACTAAATGATCCAGTCTAAATGAAGGTGATAATTTTTTTTTTTTTTTTTTTTAAACAACCTCTCATAGATGCTTATAAAAAATATAATGTGTGAATTCTGTGCATTGCTTTTATTTTGCTCTTTTGTCATTTTGGAGATTGGCAGTCCTACACTAAAAATATCCCTTTAAATATGGTTGCACTGTAATAAATACTAACAATGTTTCTGATATTATGAGATGCCTGTGTATTTTATGATTGTAAATTTTATAATGTTATTTGAACTACCAAAATCCACTTTATAGATTAAAATATATCATCATAATAATCCAAGTGGCACAATAGAAAGCCACTTGATGAATATTCTTCACAAATTCACCTCTTGTGTTACACAGAAAGAACGTTATTCAGGTTTTGAACAACATGAGGGTGTGAAATGACATAATTGCCATTTTCTGGTGAACTGTTCCTTTAAAACAACCTGAACTGGAGCAAATGGTGAGATGGATGGGGAATAAAGAGAGAGAGATGTGCCTTATGAATTCTTGATCATAATAAAAGATTCACAACTGTACCACAGACACATTTTCCCTCAGGCCCTTTGTCTGCCTGATGTATGTGTGTGAGGAGCACGACATTTGACCACAGAACTCCTACAGTTAATTATGTGTTAATTTAAAGGTCTGTTCTGTGCGCATAATTGAAGCTGAGAGCAGAATCTGAAAGAAACAAGTCATCTTATCACAGTGAGACACTCATACATCTCTGTCATAAAAATGACATTAACTTTAGTTTTTAATGAGCTAATTAAGAAGCTACAGCAGCTGGTCTTCTGAGCTTTTCTGTAGGATTTTCCCCTAGGGCTTCCACTGCAGTGGGTGTGGCCTTGTTTGGAGATGCTATCTGATTGGCTGGGCCTGACGTGGCGGGCGTGTCCCTATTGTAGGACTGGTTTTCTTATTTTTGGCTGTTAGGGAACTGTGAATATATTATCTTAGCAGCACTCATACATGTTTTGCCAGTTTTCTAGTGAATATTTGAGTCATTGCAGTGTTGCTATTGTTAACTAAAAATTTACGAAAAAAATATTAAAAATTGTTCAATCAAAATATTAATAAATACTATAGTAGTGTACAAATAATAAAGCAACACTGATTCATTGGTTTGTTTGTTTGATATATAAAACCCCATTAAAGCGTGCACACACACACAGTGGTTTTTTTTGTTTGTTTTTTTTTTGTGAAAGATGCATCTGTCACTCAATGTGTTCAGCTTTTGTGTTTTTGTCATGCTTCATCTCTTGTGTTACTTGAGTGTTAAGTGTTTTTGTTTTTTTAAGTGAGCGTGTGTGTTGAGTGTTTTGAAGAGAGATACTTTGCATCCTACAACCACATCTAAATTTGTGACCTCTGGAGATAGTGGGTCAGTTGTCAGCTTGAAGTGTTTGTGGTAGGTTGAAGCGTAGATCTGCAAGCAGCTGTTTTGAATGCAATTTCAAGCTGTTGATCTCGCTTGATGTTTGATTTGTGTCAGAGAATAAGAGGATGAATGAATTTGTATTGAATGACAAGAATCTTCATCATTCAGATTACACACTGCAAAATAGGTCACAACACATTGAGTCTGAAGCCTGTGTGACTGTTGTGTTATGGCAGATTTGATAGATTTAAAAGGGCTTAATATTAGCTCACTGTAACTGCCATAATCCTCACGTTCAATTAAGCTGTCAGAGCTCACACATTCGGACTGGTTCAGTCCCACTGATGTCAGTCAGAGACTATCGGAGTGTAAGAAAACAGAAGGTAACTGAACTCTACAAGACACAGAAATGTCAACTACGAATAAAATAGCTACAGCAGAAAGGCTGATCCACGTCTGTTGTTTTACTCATTCACTTTTCAGTCCAGGATGTGAATGTGAAGTGTGTTGATTTGTAAATGTGTGTGTAATATGATGTTTTGTGCTGTAACTGGATTGTAGAAAGCAGTCTTGTTATTAAACTAAATAGTTTTCACTAACTGAAAGCAAGCTGAAATACTAACTGATATGTGAATATAAGATGAAGTTGAAGTACTAAAATTGCTAAAGGCACAGCTGAAGTAAGTTAAAGCTATATAAAAAAGCGAGTAAAACCACATAGCAAAATTACTAAAAATGTACACTAAAATTGAAATGAAAAGTGAAAATTGAAAAATAAAAGCTAATTCAAAATGTTATAATAGTACACGGTAAAAAAAAAAATCCATAAAATTTACGGTAAAAAAACAGCAGCTGTGGTTGCTGGAATTCTACCGTAAAAAATATGGTAAGAACATTTTAGTTTTTACGGTTTTAACTTAAATTTACAGTTAAATACCATAATTTCATTAACTGATATAATGTTAATATACCAACCTATTGAAGTACTGAAATCTGTTTTGTACCTTTGAAATACACTGATAAATACCAAATGCAGGTGGTGATGAGAAAGTCACATGATGAGCCAAAGCCCATCACAAGCAGCTTTTAAATGATAACATATATAGAAGGTGCACAGTGTCATTCACACAAGCACTAAACACCATCATGGTGAGACTCATTAAACTGAAATATGCAATAAACATTAATTTAACAACATTAGATGTAACATACAACCCTAATAAACATAACTGATAAGAAAAAAAATAAGAAGAAACAGTTATTTCAAAGAAAAACATCAAATTCAAACAAAATTTTAAATGCAGCGCAGGGAATTCTGGGAATGTCAGTTTATGTTTTTTCCCTGTAAATTTTACAGGAACTTACCGTTAACCATTTAACAGGTTTTTACTGTGGCATTTTCACAGTTTTTTACCGTTAAAATCATGGACATTTTTTACAGTGATATAGTAAGTTATGAGGTTTTTAGAGGTTATGCTCATATCTTAATAAATTAAAATGTTCTTGTTCTTTTGAGTTCATAGTACTTTGAAAACTTGCCGTTTTAATCAAAAGTTCCTCGAGAAAGTCTAAAAATCTACTAAAACTGTGGTGCCAAAATGGCTTGTTTCTGACATCAGAAACCTAAACTTATTAACACATGGCCGCCCACATTTACACATCAACAACACCTATTCAGTGTTGAGCGTGGCCAGTCCAGTCACGTTGAGGTAATACTGAGGGAGTAGCAAAGATATTATTAGTCCTAAACACCAGAAAACGTATTTATGTTTAACTATAGATGATATCAATGGCAGATTTTACAATTCCATACTATTTTGTCTAAATAAATAAAGCATTACAAACTAAAATCAGTAATTTTAGTGAATTTAGGCATCACAACAATATAATTTAATGGATATTCATTTTGAAATTTGCTATAAATTACATTTCACAGTTCTAAATGGTTAATGTTTTTACATATTAACTTTAAGTGAGTGTTCACCTACATGATGAAAAGATAATGTAATAGTAAAAATAGGGAAAATAAACACTAGGCCTATTAAATATCCAGTTTGAACTAATAAATAAAAAAACCCTCTAATATTGTCTGATAACTGATATTCTGTATATCCTGAGAGTAGAATTCCATTCACCAGCAGGAGCTTAAATACAAACTTATTCTTTATAGTGACGCTGTGCTGCTGACTGTGTACACGGCCCCATTATGGTCCTTTGTATCTTCTGAAGTGGGCATCGTTTTCACTAAAACAATAGAAATCTCTCTCTCTCTCTGATTGAACAGGCTGTGCTAGGCTGTCATATTTGTGTGTGTTGGTGGAGCGTGTGCTGCGTTCTCACCCAGAGGGAAGAAACAGTCATGGCTTTGTCTTTAACGCACCCACAGCCATTCTTACACACATACTAACAGGAACGGGATAAATAGGAGTATTGTTTATATGGTAAAGCGCTGTTTTGTTTTGGAGCGTTTTGTTGTGTATTTTGTGTGCGTTCTTGATTCGGAGGGATAGCAGATGCTTTTACTTGAAATCTCTTTAATGGGACAATGAATGACGGTGCAGCTCTTTTATAGCACATGGTCTAAGTCTGTACATTAGTGCCTGTTATGGCGCTGTTCAGTCATGATGTCCATTTAATAGGTTAACCTAGAAGACTAATTTGCTGTGTTCCCTCAGGAATTTTTACTGGGTTTTTAGAATAGTGCTTTTCAATGTGTGTGAAAAATAAGGTTACTTTAAGTATCTTATTAAATTAATTAACTACAACAAAGATGTTTGGTAGTCAGTAACTTTTTTTTTTTTTGGATAAGAAATTATGTTTGACAATTTATTCAGTAAGGACACTTTAAATTGATCAAAATTAACAGTAAAGACATTTATAATGTTAAAAAAGATTTCTATTTCAAATAAATGCTGTTCTTTTGAACTTTTTATTCATCAATGAAACTTGAAAAAAAGTATCATGGTTTCCACAAAAATTTTAAAGGGATAGTTCACCCAAAAATGAAAATTCTGTCATTAATTACTCATTCTTATGTCGTTCCAAACCCTTAAGACCTTTGTTTGTCTTTGGAACACAAATTAAGATATTTTTGATGAAATCCGAGAGCTTTCTGACCCTACATAGACAGCAATGCAACTACAATGTTTAAGGCCTAGAAAGGTAGTAAGGACATCATTAAAATAGTCCATGTGACATCAGTGGCTTGACCGTAATTTTATGAAGCTACAAGAACATTTTATGTACAAAGAAAAAGAGAATAACGGCTTTATTCAACAATTTCCTCTCTTCCGTGTCAGTCAGTCAGTCAGTCTTTGTCGTGCATTCATGAGAGTACCATGATGTGAATAAAGTCATTATTATGTTTTCTTTGTGCACAACAATTATTCTCGTAGCTTCATGAAATTACTGTTGAACCACTCATGTCACATGGACCATTTTGACGATGTCCTTACTACCTTTCTGGCCCTTGAACATGGCAGGACCCTTGCTGTCCATGCAGGATCAGAAAGCTCTCAGATTTCATCAAAAATATCTTAATTTGTGTTCCGAAGATGAAAGACGGTCTTTTACGTGTTTGGAACATCATGAGGACGAGTAATTAATGACAGAATTTTCATTTTTGAGTGAACTATCCCTTCAAGCATCACAACATTTTTCAACATTGATAATAATAAAAAAAAATTCTTAAGCATCAAATCAGCATATTAGAATGATTTCTGAAGGATCAAGTGACACTGAAGACTGACTGCTGAAAATTCAGCTTTTCCATCACAGGAATAACTTATTTACAGTTATTTTAAATTGTAAAATTGTATTAATGCTACTGTTTTTACGGTTTTTGATCATATGTATAATTCACCTATATGTTTAATATAACTATTTAGAATTTCTCTGTACATATGGCAGAAAATGAAATGACTTCTTCCCCCCCACACACACACACACACCAGTGCACAGCTATCTGCTTACTCAGCACTTACAGTCGGATGGGGGGTAGGGGTGCGTGTGTGTGTGTGTGTGTGTGTGTTTGTTTTTGCTCTCTATTTGTGTTTGGTTCTCATTCCTTCAGATTCCAGTCTGGTCAAGTCTGAAGGTTTGTTAAAAAGGACTGTGATATAAGTGCACACACATACACACACACACACACACACACCTCCTAAAGTCAATAGCCAGTCGTTTAGACTATAAAATTCCTCTGACTATGTTCTGAATTTTTGCTGATGTCTCATTTTACACCTGCATCATATAAAATCACCACACAGAAACTTCAAACCCAGTTCACCAGGTTCTGTGAAAACAGCCTACAATGTGATGTTTGATGGTTTTTAGCAGAGCTGGGGGCTGTAAACAAGTTTACCAAATAAGCCAAGTTTATTTCAGTTAGCCTGACTTATTGTCAATTAATTTGGTTCAAAATAACTCAGACTAACTGAAATAAGCCTGGCTTGATTGGTAAACTTGTTTTATGAAACAGCCCCCTGGTGTCTGCATTTGTTAATTATTTGCATGTGGTCAAAAATAAAGCCAATAATCCTGCTTCTGGTCTGAAGAAACATACAGACTTAGAACAACATGAGGGTGAGCCATTGATGACAGTTTTTGGTGAACTGTTCCTTTAAAGTCACCTAGATCCTTCTTCATAAACCAAGTACCTTTATTTGCATCGATATTTTTGTGCTGAAATTGTTTAGATGGATTTATTTTAAACTCTGTTGATCAAAGTCTATTAGCAGTGCAGCTCTTTGTAAAGATTGATCATCAACATCACCGTGAGGTCCAGAGATTCAGAAGATTCCAGAGCAAAACCGGCATCTGAGCACACCCTGTAGAACAGATGCCTTACACCCCGGGGATTCTGGGAGTCTGCACACCAAAGACAAAAATAGCTGGTTTGTGGACCATGACCTACTCTTTCCCAGAAGCCCCGGTGTGAGCCAGCAGCAGTAGGGCTTTGAATTATGGTTATCAAGAATGCAAAACTAGCATGAATATCCTGATCACATGTGCATGACCACACGGCAGTGGTGCACATCGGTATTGTGTTTGAATAAAGCTGTGGCCAACGTGAATTCTCCATTCCTGATCATTGCAGGTGTGTCTATTTGTTGTGCAAAGACAGAAAGTAACAGCGTTCAGCCAAACACTGGATATAAAAACAATGCACCACTGTGTAAGTGTATACGTACAAATAGAAAATATCAGTTCACAATTTTCAGTCAGCTGCACTGTTTTCTGTTCTGCATTTCAGATCTGGTATTTTATTACTCTCATGTAAAGTGTGCAGGACTTTAGGTCAATATGCAAGAGGGTAGGGTCACAATGGTTAACGAATTATCCAGCTACTGACTAGGCAAGTAGTGAGGACGACAATATCATTTTATAGCCATACATATTCAGATAGATGTCTTTAACCCCTCTGTCACATCTTGCACTGTTTTTTATTGTCCTGGCTGCATTATTTGATCGAAATCATAGTAGTTTAACATATTTTAAAATGTAGTTTATTTCTGTAATGGCAAAGCTGTCTTCAGTGTTGCCTCCTTTAGAAATAATTTTTATATGATAATTTTGTGCTGAAGAAACATTTCTTATTTTCAATGTTGAAAATTGTTGTGCTTGATGTATTTTTCCCATGAGATATATTTTGCCATGATGAATATTTTGTCAGGATTCTTTTATGAATAGAACAGCTTTTCTTTAAAATAGAAATATATTGTAAGAATATGTCTTAATGCACTTTTCATCAATTTACTCCATCCTTGCTTATTAAGTGTTAAAAAAAAAACACTTAACAAAAGTAGAGATGGTTTGGCAATATAAAACACAAACATTTTTGTTTTGTTTATCAATAGGTAGGCCATCTATAGAAATAATGTATTAGAATCAGTGATAATTTCTCTGCTTATTTCACATGTTGATCTAAACACTAATATTAAAGTGATGTCTAATCACCAGTACTGCCACAGATTGTAAGCATTCTTCTGCTGTCTTTAAAATGAATGCCACTTTGTTTGATATTTTCTTATCTAATGAGATGATATTAAAGCATCAAGTGTGTCACAAGTACTTGTCATTGTATACATAGGTGCATTTTTGTCAGGCATTTATAATATTTTAAACATAAAGACTTGCATTGTGTTACAGGAGATGTTTCTGCAGCAGGAACAACTCAATTCTTGTGTTTCAAATCAGCATTTTTATGTGTGTGTGTGTGATCCAGTGAGAAAGTAGGAAAATGTAGGTCAGTTGTTTTTACAAGGGAAGGAGTTGCATGTGCATGCTGACTCAAATGTTTTCAGCATGTGTTAGTCTTTAACTGCAGTTTGCTGGAACTCAACAGACACATCTGCAAATAATGAGCTGAATGAAGCCAAGCGAGTGTGTCCAGAGAAATGTGTGCTTGTGCTCAGCTGAAACACAGAAGGATTGTTTGCATCAGTTTATGTTCTCCTATCTCCATTAAAGGCTTAGGTTAACTTGATCTCTCCTGTCTGTCTGTCCGGTTTAAGAGGATCAGTGGTCGTTTGTTCCGTCTCTCTGTCATACACAGGTCAGGGACTCCTGTAATCTCACCGGGGTGAAATGAATTCAGATCTACTGTGAGTGAATTACTGTTTATATAGTCCATAACTCTCTCTTTCACACACATGCATAGTTTTATTGCAGTCGTTGGGACAGATTACAGTGCAGGTTATCTCGACTCTCTGCTCCAGTTTTGACTCTTTGAAGTTAGAAAACATAATTCAGTTTCTGATAAATAATGTAGAAAATGTCAAGTATGTTTGTGGTGTTCTTGGTAAAAACCACGGTTTATCCTGAATTCCCATTCAGTGGGATCCAAACATCTAAAACCACTAGTGCAAATTCTTCTATTTTGCATTTGTTTCTAATATAATGCTAAATTTTAGTTACAAAAAAATACATTATCAGCAGAAAATAACATTTCTAAGTATTTGGTTTGCCCATATTTTACATTTGTGATCTGTGTTCTTCAGCATGATTTGAGATTGATCCAAAGAACATCTTGTGCTTCAACGGAAACAAGAACATCTTGACCTTTTGTACAAATGAGTTCAGTGACACAAATCTGCTGAGATTCCTTTACTTATACACTACCAGTCAAAAATTTCTGAACCGTAGGATTTTTAATGTTTTTTAATGAAGTCTCTTCTGCTCACCAAGCCTGCATTTATTTGATCCAAAATACAGCAAAAGCAGTAATATTGTGAAATATTTTTACTATTTAAATTAACTGCTTTCTGTTTGAATATACTTTAAAATTTAGTTTTTTTCCTGTGATTTGCTGCTCAAAAAAAAACATTTATTATTTTTAATATGTTGAAAGCGGAGTAGAATTTTTTTCAGGTTTCTTAGATGAATAGAAAGTTTTGAAGAACAGCATTTATCTGAAATAGAAATCTTCTGTAACATTATAAATGTCTTTATCATCACTTTTGATGAATTTAATGCATCCCTGCTAAAAAACAAATTCTACTGACGCCAAGCTTTTGAATGGTATAGTGTATACGCAGGCTTGGTGAGCAAAAAATATATTTTTCTAAAAAACATTAAAAATCTTACTGTTCAAAAACTTTTGACTGGTAGTGTACATTTCATTTGATTGTGGTGATCCAATAATATTTAATTTCTTATTTATTTAATGTCAGTATTTTTTATTTTAAGGTTTATATGGATAAAATAGAAAGTTGGTCTCAGAGGTTTGGACCTGATTGCACATAAAGCCCAACGGAAAAATCTTTTTTTGTGTGTGTTTACTAGTCATGTGCTTTTCATACCAACGATAACTTAAAATAACTTATAGACTTACACACTGCTTAGTGTGTGTGTGTCTCTTCCATCATTTACACTGAGTATTCAAGTCTTTGAAACTGAGCTAATTAGGACCAAGCTGACCTTGTTAGAATAGTGTGTGAATGTGTGTGTGTGTGTTTAGCTTCTACAAGTAAATGTAGGTCAGGTCTCTGGGGTTTACTCACTTTCAGACACATGCAGAATATTTGGACCGTCTTTCTGATGAGATCACATAAACACGAGTCCAGCATGGAAACTGCTCTTTAAAACGCTTGGCAGACACACATAAACAAAAACTATGAAATCCAAATAGATTTGTGGCTTTTAGTCCATGCGGTAGTTTTGAGGCAGTCTTTGCTAGTGTACTTCTAAATGTTTTGCCGATTTGTAAAGTTAAAATTTGCTGTCTCTTCAAGGAAAATAGACTCCAAATATTGATGACTCATCCTGCACTTCTCAGTTTTCTGTCCAATCAGATAGTCTCTAGAGTGTGAATGCCCCTCCCCATCACACTATTTGCAACCTGTGTAGAAAACAATAGCTTATGGCAGTGCTGTAACTATATATGAGAAAATTACATCAACATACCCGCTAAAATCACAATCAAATGTTTTTTTTCATGTTATATTAATGAGCATTTGTTCTGGAAATGTGCCTAATTTTCTTTTATTTTCTTTAAACAATATATATTTCAATATATCTTCAAATCTACCTTTAACCTGGGATATGTATTACTTTTTTGTAGGTAAGGGAAAAGTTGTTTGATATGTCCCAGCAAAACATCCTGTTTCAATAGGAAATGCATCAAGAGAGAAAACCATTTTCTTGAAGTTGTAATGTATTTTTTTTTTTTTTTAATAAAAAAAAACTCACATGCTCCCTCAATTTTTTTCCCATTGGTCAGACATTGTGTATAGTTAATTATTAATTATTATATTATTGTTATTTTGTATTATTGTTATACTATTATGGTATTTACTAATATTTTACTAATATTTAATTTTGTGCTTTTGTCATTTTTGTTAGTTCTTTTTTGTAATATTTCTATTTCGCGTGAATATTTTTTCATTTCAGTTTTAGTCATTTTAATATTTAGTACTTTAGTACTTCAGCTTAAACTTATTTTAGTTCTACATTTTTAAGTTATTCATCTTAATATTTATAGTTAGTTTATTTCAGCTTTTTCAATGAACGAAAGCAATTTTTAGTGGTTTAGTTTTAGTTAACAGTGACAACGCTGATCGTAGTCCCGCTCTAATCTCATGCCATTGGTAAAGGCAGTGTTGTTATGGCGTCGAAGTCATGCAATCAAAAAAACAGCTTGCAGTTCAGTTTGCTGCCACTAGTGGAGGAAAAATCATATATTTCGCCTTCAAATTGTGGTCGTGGCATAAGTTATAAGGTATCTCTGTGTATGTAAGACATACACATTTAAGACATAAATGTTCTTAAATGTTGTCAGAGCTGCAGGTTTGAGGGTGTAAATCTACCAATAGTGTCTTGTGTGAGTGTTGTGAAATGTTGGTGTCAGCTCTTATGTGTACTAATGCATCGGCTAATCCCAGTGTTCTGTCCGGGCCCGTAACCTGAGCATGGTTTCACCCCTTAGCACTGCCCTTTCAGACTTACATTTACAGTAGATGTGTGTGTAACCTAAGTCAGGAGTGATAGAACCTCAGGGTTTCTGATGAGAAACGAATGAAATTGATTTTGCTCTAATTCCCTCTGTGCTTTCAGAGTCTCTGCAGGATCTGCCAGAGTGAAACACACACAGTCTCTGTAGGAGAGTGTGTGTAATGGAGCTGTGATTGAGTTTGGATCCAGCTGAGTGGAGTGAGACACGTTTATCCTTAACTCCAGAGAGGATGACCAGTCTCTGTTCTTCTGCGAGAGGTCATTGAGGGCTGTTAGATCTTTATAGGAGGTTATACATAGTTATTAGAGGGGTTTGATTGACGTGAGTGTGTGTGCAGTGAGAGACACAGTGCACACACACACACCTCACACCACACCAGCTGAAATAATCAGCCTTTGTACTGAGAAAACAGAACATGAAATTGTGTGTGTGGCCATTGTTTCCTGTCGTGTTTGTTGGTGGTCTCAATAATCAACCTCTGACACAGCTTTCACTAAAATCAATTGTTTTTACTTCATAGAATTATTATAAATATAGTGTGTTGACCGTTTAAAACTACAGTATGTAATTTGTTTAATGTGTGATTAACTCGAAATATGGCAGTGTTTTACATGGCGAACCTAAGCTAAATTTAACTGCAAAATCATATGTTTTAGAAATAAGAATTGCATTTTGCATCATTTTCATTATAAGTAGATAATCATCTTCCCCAATTATCTTTAGTTTACTGCAGTTTAAATTTTTCTTTCTCATTACTGTAATGCAGAAATAAATACATTATTTAAATTGTAAAATATATTTGCCAAATAGAATTAGAAGTCTTCTACACGACATTTTCTGTTATACTGTAATTAATTTATGCTAATTTTCATTTAGGAAAATCATGCCTAGATAGAAAGTATTTTTCCTGTGCTATACTGCTTTTAAAATCTTTTTTAGGTTAATTTGGTGTCATCAGCTACAGCCACAGTAGAAAACCATTAAGTTTGTGTTTTTGTGGTTGCAAAAAATCAATTTTAATCTGTTAGAGTATGCGAGAGAGAAATGTGTGTATGTTAAGTCTACTCAAATCCACTGTGTGTTCCTTTGTTGCAGTCAGAGTTAGCATGCTAATCGCTCAGGGAAGAAGAATGGCTTTTGTTGGTGTGTGTGTGTGTGTGTGTGTGTGTGTGTGTGTCAAAGTGAGAATGTTGTGTGAACAATGCCAGCCTTCAGATCACTCAAGAGATTGTACTTTGTGCCTCTCTCTTTCTCTCTTCCTTGTCCTCATAGTACCTGGTATGTGATTTGAATATATAAAGTGTTTCTCATTAATATTCTATGAGGTGCATGCATATGGGTCCGTTTCCATTGGCTTCCCTCTCTGTACAAGCTGCTCTGGGGTCTCTAGGGGCCTCTCTGGCCCCTTGATCACTTCCCACTGCGACATTCCTGACAATACTGACTCATCTCTGCTCTGACTCTCTCCCTGCATGACTGACGTTATCTCATTCTCTCTCTGTGACAGGATTCTCTCCCTCCACAGTCAGTGTGCAAGGGACATTTCACCCAAAAATAAAAAATCTGTCGTTTTTTCGATCTTATTATTGTTCCAAATCAATAAGACCACAAAAGGAAATCAGAATACTCTCATTTCTTTCTAAACTATTAGTTAATGTGCTTGTCAAGCTCCTTAAATGACAAAAATCACCATAAAAGCATCATAAAAGTATGCAACTTGTACATTATATTCCAATATTCTGAAGTCATTCAGTAGCTTTGTGCGACAATCAAATGGAATTCTCTTGCAATTTGAATATGCGCATAAATTTGTCCTGCTTGCGTTATTCAATTTCAGAGCTTTGGCTAAAAGGAAGATTATCGGCAAATAATGACTTAATGTCTTTTTTTTTTTCTTTGGTCTGCTAATCCTTTAATTCTGGAAATGTTTGGCTCTGTGATGCAAATGTGGGAGTTTAGATTCTTTCCTCATTTGCATTGTGACTGTATGAGGATGGATGTCTCTCGGTGCAGTGTTGAGGTTTACTGCAGTGTCAGAGCGAGGGTGTGTGTTTATTATGTTTTAGTAAAACGATTTTGGCCCATTTGAGTGGTTCCCCGTGCCTAAAATGACAGACACTCAATGGAACGTTTTGTAAACAGTTTTGTATGCAAGTTTCCAGAGAACTGAAATCCCCGAACCCCACTTTATCAGCCCCATGAATTCCAGCTGTTTTCTGGACTGATCTGTCCCATTTGAAAGCTGCTATGGGCCTGTTTTCAGCTTCAGACCTGATTCAGTCTTGTAGAATTTCTCCCAGCTGAATTTTAGAGTTTAGTTTGGCAAGAGTTGTTTTTAAGAAAATTGAGTTTTCTTTGGAAATGGTTCATACAGTGCTTTACTGATAAGAAACTCAGGATATAGAAAACAAGATTATCAACTCACATCCTGTTACAGGAGCAAACATATGGATCACATTCCCAAACATTTACTGATAAACCGCAACTAAGAGATAGTTCACCCAAAAATGACAATTTTCTCGTTTAGTTGTGCTGTAAACATATCACTTTTGCCACATGCTTATTACAAAGATTGCTTCTCTATTAGCCAGATGCTATGTATAATCACATATTTGTTTAAATAATAACTCTGTTGTTTTTGTCTGTAGGTTGTGTAGTCTGACTTTGAAGAAGCTAGTGGTGATGAGAGAACTTGACAAGGAGCTGATTTCTGTCGTCATCGCGGTCAAGATTCAGGTTAGTAATCAGCTTCATAAAGTGTAAGATGTTTTTCAACAGCAATGTGTCTAGATTTTTTGCAAAAAAGAGCACAACATTTACATGTTTAGAGATAATAATCAAATATTCTAAGAGGGTTACAATACATGAGAAATTAATTAAAGTGTCATAGTCATAGTGTATAATAAAGAGTCACCAAAAATAAGATTTTCGTCAAAATACAGAATGATGATAAATTCCTTATGGCAAAATTTTGTCCAAAAAAGCTTTTCAATAAACAAAATCCCAAAATAAGTGGATAATTGTTTCTTTAAAGTGATGACAGAAGGAACAATTGGGTGAAATACAGATAAAATGACTGTTTGTGTCTGTAGGGCTCCAAGCGAATCCTGCGCTCTCATGAGATAGTGCTGCCCCCTGCTGGTGGGGTGGAGACTGATCTCGCTCTCACTTTCTCACTACAGGTAATCATATCTTCAAAACACACTTTTTCAAATTGCTCAGTCATATAAATGGCTCTGAACCAAAACTTAGTGAACTGCCTAGTTATCTACTGCTTACATTGACAGCTGCCTTCCCTGACAAAGAACCTCATAAGTGACTGATTTGGAACACTCTGCTGCACTCTTTGCAATGCATTATACATACAAGTATACATGCTGCACTGCTTTAAAATTAAAACAAAAGGAAGATATCATAGAAACAGACTTTGCTTTGAAAGTGTGTCTGTGATGCCTGTAAATGCTCCCAGTGTAGGCAGCTTACTAGGTTTTGAAACAGAGCCAATATTGCTTTTAAGACGTAATTTCAATGTGCTCTGAATCATTCTAGAGTTTTATTATGAAATTGAGTTTGATGTTTTTCCTGTCTCTCTCCTGTGTGTACATGTTTGAATGTGAATAGTACCCTCATTTTCTGAAACACGAGGGAAATAAGTTGCAAATCCTACTTCAGCGGAGGAAGAGGTACAAAAACCGGACAATTTTGGGTTACAAGACGTTGGCTGCTGGTTCTATAGACATGGCAGAGGTATTTCGGATTTCTCAGTGAGGTTAATAGTTGGTTGTGAAGTATACACAATGCTTACATGCTGATTTGTTTGTGTGTGTAGGTGATGCAGCATCCTGCAGAAGGTGGGCAGGTCTTGGCTCTTTGCAGTAATCAGAAGGAGTTACTGGGTAAAGTTGCTGAGATTTGGATCTATTCCCTGTCCAGTCAGCCCATAGACCACGAGGAGGCAGCCATTCTGGGGCAGAAAATCAAATGTTCTGGTAAAAATAAAATTCATCCACACATACACATCAATTTTTAATTAGTCTAATGGCACTTTTCCACTGCGTGGTATGACTCGGCTCGGCACAGCTCGGCTCGGCTCGGTTTGTGTTTCCTCTGCAGTTTAGTACCGCTTTAGAGTGGGCGGGATTACACACATCACCCCATCAAGCTCTCGCTGGATCTGCTCCTCGGCTATCAATGAGAGGAACGTCTGTACTTTCTCAACAGACCGTGAAACAGCCATTTATTGGTTGTTAAAAAAAGGTGTGCTCATTCAAAACAGTTGCGTTCGTTCAAAAAAAAAATAAGTTGTGTTTGATCGTTCGCTGGCTGTGCTGATTTAAATCTAGCGGGTCTGGTGTCTCGTGTCGCAAGTTCAAAGCACGCAGGTAGTGACTAATCAGTGATCATCAGGGTTTACAGTCACATTTTGGTAACGGTACGGCTCGCTTGGAACCTCAGCTGAGGTGGTACTGAAAAAAGTAGGCTACCAGGTACTGTACCCAGTGGAAAACCCCCCCAAAAGTGAGCCGTACCGTGCCGTACCATGCAGTGGAAAAGTGCCATATGACATGTCCCTGGCAATAACAAATTGTGTTCTTTATATGTGATGTGAAGTTATACACTAAACAGGTGTTTTGTTTCTATATTGTGTAATTTAGTGTGACTCGTGCTATCAACACCTTATCAAATTTAAGCATGAGTTGCTGTGCACATTATTCATAAAATAAAGTTAATTTCTTACAAAAAGTTTATTAATGATTATTCAAAATGTACAGTATATTCTGTTTCAGACCAGACATACAAATTCTCTTTTATAGTACCAAACTCATTTAAATCCATTAGTTATATATATAACGGACTATCTAACCAGCTTCCTCTATTGTTATTAGCAGGTATTTTTTTCCTCATTCATAATTTAAAATTTTCAGAATATTTTTTTGTCATAACAGATTTCAAAAGAAAAATGTATCCATTTTTCATACTATACATTATAACAGAGATTCCTAAACTTTTTTTATCAGCCGAACCCCTTTGACCAGAATGTTTACTTGAAGTACACCCTGAGATTTTAAGTTTTTATTTAAATTTTTTTTATTTTATTTTTTTTATTAATTACTTTTTTTAGCTGAAACCCTCGTGACCAGACCTCAGTTTGGAAGACCTTCATTATATTGCATTTGCATACTAACTGTTTTAATGTCTTTTATTTATTTATTTTTATTTAAAGCAAAAATATATCTATTAATGTCCATTTATGAGTTATCAAGCATTATTTAAAAATCATTATTGGTTTATCATATTAGCCAAAATGTCAATAGCGGTTCACCACTTGCTGGAACACTGCGTTGACCAATCGGTATTCAGGACTGGGCCTTTCCTTTTTCTAATATTGTTTGTTTGACTTGGTAGATAATTACTCAGAAGAAGAGTATGAAAGCTTCTCATCGGAGCAGGAGGCCAGTGATGACGCAGCTCAAGGACAGGTAAATACAAACACACACACAAACAAAGCTACCTCACTTCCCTCTTTTTCAGAATCAGAATCAGAATGATTTTTCTGCTGACTCGTGTATGTGCATGCTCCTCAGGATCTTGAGGATGACGAGTACGAGATGAGGAAAACAAAAAAGCAGAGGAGGTCAATAGTCCGGACAGCATCGATCACCAGGGTAAGAATGCCAGAGAACAATGAGAATTTACTCACAGTCATCGCTGTCAGATGTGATTGTGTAGTAAACAGACTGTTAATATGAGTGTGTATGTCTGTGTGTGTGCTTCTCTTTCTCCATTAGCAGCAGAACTTTAAGCAGCGTGTGGTGGCATTGCTCAAACGGTTCAGAGTTTCTGATGAGGTGGGTAAATATAGAGTTTATTTGTTTTTTAAATGTATAAATACATGTTAGTCAGGTTGTGCAGGTTGACTTGTGCGGTGGACCAATAAGTTTTGTACAATTATTTTCCATCTCACTGGACCAAATCCGTGTTTGTGTGCAACTTAGTTTGTGTTTAATTAAATGTACTTTAGATTTACTAAGACCTCTCACCTCTGACATGATAGGTAGTCTAAATATTATCAAGTCAAGCCAAGCCACCTTTATAATGTAGCGCTTTATAAAATACAGATTATTCAAAGCAGCTTCATAGTAATAAAAAGGAAAATAACGAGGCAAATTCAAATTCTGCTGTAAAGCAGCTCTAAAAAGACAATAGTGTCATTATTTAGCTCAAGTCAGTTCAGTTTGATACAGTTCAGTTTATTAACTGTGTAAAGTTCATGACTGATGAAACAAATTTAATTAATCTATACAGAAGAAAATAATTTCATCATCCAGCTCAATTCATTTCAAGGATTGTTGTCATCTGATAGTGTCAGTGCTGTCAAATTAATAATATTACTGAATTTTAAGTGTCCTTTAAACCACAAGTAAGCAAGCCACAAGAGTGGCAAGGAACTCAGACTCCACCAGGTGACAGAAATGGAGAAAAAACCTAAAGAGAAACCATGTTAATAAATAAGTTGTAGGTTGTAATAAATGAGTTGATTTCTTCTCCTGTTGTATGATTGTGTTCAGTCTGTGGTCAGTCAGCGGACACGAGGCCTGACCCTTGCCTGGCTCCACAGATTAATTTAGCTGTGCATAATCAGCACTGCTACGGAAACCCAATCCTTGTTTGCTGATAATCTTGCCGAGTGGAGTTCTGCAAAATGAGAGCAGGACTGACACAAGGACTCTGGCTATAATATTCTTACTGCTTCTGCGGTGTATAGTATGTATACTGTAAGCATTATGCAAATGTATATACTGTATGCCTAAAACTAAAAGCGCTGCTGTATTTGCCAAAATTGCACAATTTTTACCCACAAAAATGCCCACAATGCAAAGTACTGGATTTGAGCCTCGATTTTCAATTTAACAAACTTAAATAATGTTTTGACAATTTTTAATTTTTTTTTTGAACTGTTAATGTTGACACATTTTACACATAATTGGATTAAAAAAATACTTGCTTAACCATGCAATGCGAGGAGGTCATGTGACAAACACGATATAAAAAAAGTTTAAAAATAGGCAGTATACTGTTTATCCACCATAGTATTCAGTAAGTAGTAAGCTAGTATTTGGTTCCTACACCATTCTATATATTCAACAATTTCGACATATAACCAGTAAGCATGAAAAAAAGAAAATGCTGCCCACAGCTAAATAAACACATGCCACTTTGGGTTCAGAGGTCAGTCCTCTTCTGAAGGACAAGAAGTGATGTGCAGAAGCAGCAGTGACGTCCAGCGGAACAGAAACATGATCTCATCAGCATTGTGTCTCTGGTTACTTCCTGTTCTGACAGGACACTGATTCTTATTATGGAACCATCTGAAACCTAACTGAAGATTTTCACAAATATTTTATATTAAAGGAAGTTATTTAGCAGCTAAAACTGTCAGTAGGGTTATGTTTGGAATTGAGCACTAGCTTACAACTTACTAAATATTGCCCAGTGTATACTGTATACTGCCTGCTATTTCAAAAACAGTAGTACGAGAAGTGGTATAGCCATTAATCAATGTAACATCTCAAGCAGTAGTGTGCTGCATTGTTGTCACGTGACCTCCTAATGTTGCATGTTTAATTTAGCAAGTGAAGTCTCTGTATAATATGGAAATGGATTTTAGTCCACTTTGTGTAAAACAGTGTTGTTATTGTGAACTATCCAGTATGGTTTCTGTTAATCAAAATAAAGCTGAAATTAAATAAAATATAAATATTGGATGAAAAACTTTGAAATGTTGCCTTGACAGCCACCTGAAATGAAATGAGTTTAAATACTGATATGACTAAAACTAAAACTGAAATAAATAAAAAAAATTTGGAAAATAAAATAAAAAATAAAAAAGCTAATAGAAATACTTTTTATATAATATTTTTTTAACTAATAAAAATGACAAAAACAACAGAATTACTACAAAATGTACAGTCAAAATGAAAACTAAAAAATAAAAGCTAAATATGATTTCAAGAATAAATTCCTAAATAAATACTGCAATAACACTGGTGTAAAAATGTTATTTGGAAGTCCAGTCAAATAATAAATAAATAAAGAGGTAAATTTAAGTTACGTTTATTTATACTATATCATATTTGATACACATATTTTAATATTCAAAATGCTTTACATAAAAAAAATATTTTTTTTAAAAAGTAAGTATGCTGTTGTCATGTAATATGAGTATTTAATTTATAACATCTATATAGTAGCAGGAATGACATTAGTGCATTTAGCTCATTCAGCAGCAGCTTCTTAAAATCTGTTAAGAAGCCAGATTTACCCTGAACATTGATGGCTGCAAACAAAGTCCTTGATTGATTTCCTCTCTCATTAATAATATCCAGGAACATCACATGGCGCTTTGGGATCGACTGCCCTGCAGCTGAGTCTGAGCATTCTTTGTTTCATCAGATTATGCTTGACCCTCTGTCTCACCATCCCTCACTCTTCTGCCCTGCACATTCATGCAGTTCAAATGACGAATAAATAATGTTTAAATGTTTGTAGGTGTTAGACTCGGAGCAGGACCCAGCCGAGCCGCCTCCAGAAGTAGAAGAAGATCTGGATCTGGAGAGTTTAGACTTTGAGAATCCGAGTGACAGTGGACCGGATCTGGATGATGATGAAAGTGTTCTCAGCACCCCAAAGCCCAAACTCAAGTATGTTGAGAAGAAAGTTTGATCATTAGTGTTTATTTAGTGCTATATCTGTTAATGTTGAGATGTGTGTTATTTTATTAACCCTCGCGTGTTTACCTTTTTGTGTCTGTGTGTGGTTTAGGCCATACTTCGAAGGAATTTCTCTATCTAGCTCTCAGACAGAAATTGGCAGCATTCACAGCGTTAGGAGTCACCGAGAGCCGCCCAGTCCAGTAAGAACTCATTCATGTGTTTAAAAGATATTTAAATGCACACATAACATACACTTAAACTGACTTGAAATAAAGCTAATTATACTAACCTAATACTAACGCTTTGCAAATATATATGTGCCATTAAAAAGTTTGGGGTCAGTAAGATATATATATATATTTTTTTTTTAAAGAAATTGAAATTTTTATTCAACAAGAACACATTAAATTGATATTTAATATATAGAATATATTATTTATATATATTATATATTTAATATATAAAAGATTTGTTATAATTTTTTTTTTTTTTTTTTTTTTTTTTCAAATAAGTGCTCAGAATCCTAAAAAAATATTTCCACAAAAATATTAAGCAGCACAACAGTTTTCAACATTGATAGTAATGAGAAATGTTTCTTACTGGAGTAATGGTTGCTGAAAATGTAGCTTTGCCATCAAAATTATATATCTAGAATATTGAAATAGAAAACAATCATTTTAAATTGTATCAATATTTCACAATACTGATGTATTGTATGTATGATCAAATTAATTCAGCTTTATTGAGGTCTTTATAGAAGTCTTTATAAAGACTTCTTCAGAAACATTAAAAAATCTTATTGACCCCCAATGTTGGAATGGTAATATATATAGACATTATTTTTAATCATTGTCCCCATGAGGAGGAAGTATAAACTAGGTTAGAAACATAAACACTTCCGTTTAATCACTCCTGAGCTAACTCTCTACCTCTCTCTCTCTCTTTCTCTGTTCAGCTGGATCCTGATAAAATAAGGGCTGTAGGTGGGAAGTTTCAGATGGATAATGAATCTGATAATGTTTCAATGGTACGTCCTTCACTATTGTAAGATATTCACTGAATATCAGATCAAGACTCACATGTTTGTTTTGAGATGAGGTCTGGCAGACACTCTAAAGCTGAATCACAGATAATGAATCACCCACACGGAATCAACATGTGGTGTGGTGGCAAGAGAGCAAAACAATAGTAATCAAAACAGTAATTCTGAACAGAATTTCAATGGAAATTTGAAGTGTCAAACTTCAAATTTAAAATATCAAATATGATATATAAATAAATATATATAAATAAAATATAAATATGATATATATATATATATATATATATATATATATATATATATATATATATATATATATATATATATATATATGTATATGTATATGTATATGTATATCTTTTCTGCCGACATAACTTATTTGGCCTTTATAATGTGCCTTTTTATCTTACATTAAGTTTCTTGTTTCATTTGCGGCCCTTCCTTGTTTCACAACATGTGGATATGAGTGTTAAAACAAATATCTGTATATCAGTTTAAACTGTTTTTCTAAGTGAATTTGTTTGCATCGTCCGTCAAAAATGTTTACAAAAGTACCCATGTTTTAGTAATTATTATTATTATTAGGAAAAAAAGTTGAGTTAACGTTGTTAATATTACTGTTTATTACTATGTATTGTAATAGTAATGCATTTAAATAATTATCAATACGTTAATTCTATAATAGTAAGAATAAAACATTTTATATATATATATATATATATATATGTGTGTATGTATATGTATGTACAGTATCTCACAAAAGTGAGTACACCCCTCACATTTCGGCAATCATTTTATATCTTCTCAAGGGACAATACTATAGACATGAAACTTGGATATATTTTAGAGTAGTCAATGTGCAACTTGTATAGCAGTAAAGATTTACTGTCCTCTGAAAATAACTCAACATACAGCCATTATTGTCAAAAAAGCTGGCAACAAAAGTGAGTACACCCTAAGTGATAACAGCTATACTTCGTTTAACCATGCAAAGCCACATGTCCTATTCATCATGTTCATGTTTTTGTGTGCTTGACAGGACTATACAAATTTGTGTATCTTGTATTAGAGCAGTTAAAATTTGGTGCTTTGAGTACAATTCTCTTATACTGACCACTGGATGTTCAACATGGCACCTCATGGCAAAGAACTCTCTGAGGATTTGAGAATTAGAATTGTTGCTCTCCACAAAGATGGCCTAGGCTATAAGAAGATCAGTAACACCCTGAAACTGAGTTACAGTACAGTGGCCAGTGTCACACAGAGGTTTTCCTAGACGGGTTCCACTCGGAACAGGCCTCGCAAGGGTCGATCAAAGAAGTTGAGTCCTCGTGGTGTGCATCAGGTGCAGAAGATGACTTCAAAAAAACAGACGCACAAGTGCTGCCAGCATTGCTTTAGAGGTTGCAGAAGCAGAAGGTCAGCTTGTCAGTGCTCAGACAATACGCCGCATGCTGCAGCAAGTCGGTTTGCATGGCTGTCGTCACAGAGTGAAGCCCCTTCTGAAGCTGGCTCACAAAAAAGCCTGCAAACAGTTTGCTTAAAGACAACCTGTCCAAGAGCATGAATTACTGGAACCATGTCCTGTGGTCTGATGAGACTAAGATAAACTTGTTTGGCTCAGATGGTGTCAAGCATGTGTGGTGACGGCCTGATGAGGAGTACCAAGAAAATTGTGTCTTGCCTACAGTCAATCACGTTGGTGGTAGCATCATGGTCTGGGGCTGCATGAGTGCTGCTGGTACTGGGGAGCTGCGGTTCATTGAGGGAAACATGGATTCCAACATGTACTGAGACATTCTGAAGGAGAAGATGATGCCCTCCCTTCAGAACTGGGCCGAACAGCAGTTTTCCAACATGATAACAACCCCAAACACACTGCCAAGATGACAGCTGCCTTGCTGATGAAGCTGAAGGTGAAGGTGATGGAGTGGCCAAGCATGTCTCCAGACCTGAACCCTATTGAGCACATGTGGGAATCCTCAAGTGGAAGGTGGAGAAGTGTCATGTGTCTAACATCCAACAGCTCCGTGATGTCATTATGGAAGAGTGGAAGAGGATGCCATCAACAACCTGTGCAGCTCTGGTCAATTCCATGCCCAGGAGGATTAAGGCAGTGCTAGATAACAATGGTGCCCCTACAAAATGTTGACACTTTGGACACAGTTTTGACATGTTCACTTAGGGTGTACTCAGTTTTGTTGCCAGTTATTTGGACAATAATGGCTATATGTTGAGTTATATTTACAGGACAGTAAATTTGTACTTCTATACAAGCTGCACATTGACTACTCTAAAATATATCCAAGTTTAATTTGTGTAGTATTGTCCCTTGAGAAGATATACTAAAATTTTTGCTGAAATGTGAGGGGTGTACTCACTTTTATGAGATACTGTATATATAAAATACATATGTATATTGTGTTACATGTTTTTACAGTTTTAATATGTGTGTCTTTGGGTTTTAGGGTCATCCTGAGGTTGTGACCCCAACCACAGAACTGGAGATGATGGACAACATGGACACTTTCATGGAGAGGTTGCCACCTATTGGCCGGATGACCAAAACAGAGTCACTTATCATTCCATCTAATCGGTGAGGATACATAAACCCTTTATTACTGCGGTTAGATGAAGAGAGTATAATAGATCTTACCTGTTAAAAATTACTGTCAAGGAGCTGTACATTTTTTTCTTTTTAAACAAAGCTCTCTCGTGTTTTTTTTTTTTTTGGTCTATTCTGTTTAGTGTTTTTGTTAAAAAATAAAAAGGTTCTGCAATACGAACAACTTTCTCTCTCCGTCTGAAGGGTGGAGCCAAAGTTGGCAGGGCGACGGGGACGAAGCACATCACTTAAAGAGAGACACACCAGTCGACCGCCCAACGAGAGAGCCAACAGTCTGGACAACGAGCGCTCGTTTGACACACGCTGCCACCTACAGGTCAGAGAGAACCTCACTGCACTCAACAAATAGACTCCAGTTACTAAACAGAAGCAGCAGTTTTTACTTTTATTTGAACTAATTATGGTCTCTGTCCGGTTAGATTCCACGCAAAACGGTTTATGACCAGCTGAACCACATCCTGGTGTCAGACAGCCATCTCCCCGACAGCATCATCCTCATTAACACCTCAGACTGGCAGGGCCAGGTATGATTGACAGCTGTCAGCACAGCATGGCAGGTTCTGTGATGGCTCATATTGCAAATTATCAGCTGTAGAGTTTGCCTGGTGATATAAAGCTTAAATGTTGGTATCATTTTGTATAGATTTTTATTTATAAAGATAAAGCATAATGGAGTTATTTTTGCTGCAAATTCTACAAAAAAACCCCACAAATTGTTTTTTTTTTTTACTTTTATAGTCACCAAGGCAGAAAAAAAATCAGTATAAAAAATACAGTATAAATACATATATACATACACAGTATATATATATATATATATATATATATATATATATATATATATATATATATATATATATATATATATATATATATATATATATATATATATATGTATGTGCAATTTTAAATTTTCTTTTTTAATATATTTTAAAATGTAATTTATGCGATGGAAACTTTTTTTTATTTAATGGAAGGTCCTCCTTTATTAGAAATGGAATTAACAATGTAAAACTCTTTACTGTCACTTTTGATCAATTTAATGCATCCTTACAAAATAAAAGTATTAATTTCTTTTCAAATAAATTGTACCGATCCCAAAATTTTGAATGGTAGTGTATATTTTAATAACCATGGCCAGTGTTGGGGAAAGTTACTTTTAAAAGTAATACATTACAATATTGCGTTACTCCATAAAAATTTCAAAAAAACGAATTGCACTACTTAGTTAAAGGTGCCATAGAGTGGAAAACTGTTTTTACCTTGGCATAGTTGAATAATAAGAGTTCTGTACATGGAAATGACATACCGTGAGCCTCAAACACCATTGTTTCCTCCTTCTTATGTAAATCTCATGAATGCAAAAGACCACTGAAAAATAGGTGAATCAGAACATAACACCGACTGTGACGTTACAGTCGGGATCACTAATATGTACGCTCCCAACATTTGCATATACCCGTCCATGTTCTAGGCCAGCCGCCAGCCAAACAATCAGAAGTTCTGCAGGTATTGTGAAGACACAAGCGAGGACAACAGTGAAAATGGCAGATCATGGAAATAAATGTTATGTTCAGGCTGTGCAGGTGTTGTGAAGTACAGGGATGGGTTGGTGTCTGTATTCAGATGATTTACAGATCCTGAGCACCACTGACAAGCATCTGATCTTGTAAAATGTATGGTAAGTACTGCTGCTCCATAGTATAAACTGAGTACGTGCGATCTCAAATCTCGAAAGTGAAAATGAAACTAAAAAGCGATCATGCATTCGAAAGCAGTTTCAATTAATAGCGGCTCCCTGATGCCCGCATTTAATTTACAGTATAATTACCCAACGATATAACTGCGCGAGAAAGTATTGAAATATATACTTTCCCTGTGTTTCCTTCCTGCTGTGTGAGCTACTGAAATGAGCAGCACTGTGAAACAGCCAATCAGATCAGAGCTCAACATAGAGCCACACTGTGAAACAGCCAATCAGAGCAGAGCTCAACATTATTATTCATGACCCTTCCAAATAAGGTAATAACAGACCATTTCGTTCTAGGGACAAATCCTAGGGTTTTAAATGGACATGTAAAACCATTTCTGGACATTTTTTGCCCTTACCTAAGCCACATACCTTTTATGTAGATATCAGAGAACAATTTAAAATATTGTATCAATGCATTCTGTGGCACCTTTAATTTTTATGGAAAGTAATGCGCTACGTTACTTTTGCGTCACGTTTTCTCATCAGGGATGGGCTTGCTTGTTTGTTTTAATATAAAAGTTCTGTCTGTGCAGTAGAGGGTTTGCTTAAACCTTTCAGTAGTGCATTGTGGATTACATGAAGAAAAGGATGCAGGAGAAGAAAGTTCAACACTCTTCTTTTTAAAAAAAAAAAAAAACAAATATTATGTTTATCTGAAGTAAATTTTGCTCATTAGTATGGTTGCATTGGATCATCGAAGGTCAGCAACAAAGACATTAGTTAATAAAATGGGATTTTTTTATTATTATGTTATTTAACATTTAATTATTGCATTATTATTTAATTATTACATATTATTGCATTTTTTATTCATTTTGAGGAATGCTGAGTCTGTTTTTTTTTTTTGTTTTTTTTTTGTGTGTGTTTTTTGCAAGTGAGATGAGCAAATGCATGTTGACATTTGGTTTAGAACTACAGTAAGCATCATGTTTACACAGCGCACACACAATGCCTCTGCACTTACTCCCGATTTCTCTCAACATGAGGACAGGAGAGCCGTCAGGCAACAATGTGAAAATAGAGTGTTTGGAAAACAAAGTGTTACTTACTTGAAAAAGTAATCTGATTACGTTACTCGTGTTATTTGTAATGCATTACTCCCAACACTGACCATGACTAAATTAATCTACTAAATGAAATACTTAAATTATAAATGATAAATATGATTCATAAGCATTTGGAATAATAAGCCTGACATCAGTACAAAAACAGATTGATGTATGTAACCCTCTTCCTGTCTTTTTGTCTCAGTATGTATCTGAGGTGTTACAGAATCACGGTCTTCCTGTTGTGTGTACGTGCACCACGGCTGACATACAGGCTGCGTTCAGCACCATCATCTCTCGCATACAGAGATTGTGAGTCAGACACTTAATTTCTTCTTCATGCTTCTGCCATTTGGTTTCTAGTTTTTCCAGAATAGTGACACACTATGTACTTATTTCACCTTTTCTATTTCTCTCTAGTTGTAACAGTAACTCAGTCACACCGTCTCCTGTGCGGATTGGAGTAGCAGGAGCTCAGCATTACCTGTCTGTCGTTTTGCGTTTGTTTGTGGATCACCTGACACATAAAACCCCCGACTGGCTCGGATACCTGCGATTCCTTATCATCCCTCTTGGTAAGTGCAGGAGTCAGGGAAAAAATCAGCAGGAACTGGCAAATAAAACACTACCAGAAGAGCTGAAAAAAACCGTGTGTGTGTGTGTGTGTGTAGGGGTTCATCCAGTGGCTAATTATCTGGCCAGTATAGACTACAGATATAACAGCCTGTTCCAGGACTCAGCATGGAGAGATCTTTTTCACAAACCAGAAGCACCAACCTCAGGTAAC